>ML248415.1:0-40522 GCA_005239495.1 Nicotiana undulata | reverse complement strand
ACTTGAGACTTCTTAATGTTGACTTTCACATGATATTGTTGCTTTGTGTCATTATTTATTGCATGAGGGGACATGCCGAGCCGATTGTTTAGTATTTATCACACGAGGGGACATGCCGTGTTGATCATTTATTATTTGTCGCACGAGGGGACATGCCGTGCTGACTGTTTGTTACTTATCACACAAGGGGACATGCCGTCTTGATCACTGATTATTATATACGCACGAGGGGACATTCCGTGCCGAGTGTTATTATATATGCACGAGGGGACATTCCGTGCCGAGTGTTGTTATATACGCACGAGGGGACATTCCGTGCCGAGTGATTGTGAGGTTATGCACGAGGGGATTGTTCATTATCTGTTTGAGAAGTTAAATTCTGCCTTTATCTTTATATTTCAGTTATTACCCTGTTCTACTGTGCTAGCATTTTGTTGCCCCTTTTCCCCCCAAACATGTTCTCCCCGTATCTGTCTTACCTGCTTATTTCTGTCGATATTTTTCCTGTTAATTATATAGAATTGCACAGGTACATATATTGTTGTCGGTCCTAGCCTCTTCACTACTTCGCCGAGGTTAGGCTTGGCACTTACTCAGTACATGGGGTCGGTAGTACTGATGCTACACCTGCACTTCTTTATGTTGTGCAGACTACGCAGCCGGACCCGGTGATCACTGACGGTCGGAGCATCTCATCAGTTCATACAGGAGACATCGAGGTAGACCCGCAGACGTTTGTGGGACTTGGCGTCACCTTCTACTCTTCACTTTCAGCTCTGTCTTACTTTATATTTCAAAGATAATCCTATGTACTTATTTTCAGACCTTTGTTTTTAGTAATCTCTTAGACAGTTCGTGAGTATGTGACACCAGTTCTGGGATTTGTATATGGGATTTATTTTGAAGATGCTATATTATTTTTGGTAATTTGTTAACCTTCATATTGTTGACCATCGACGCCTTAGTTATCTGGTTCCTTTTAGTTGTTAATGAGTTTTATTTAGTTCAAACGTTGGCTTGTCTAGCGGGTTCAACATTAGATGCAGTCATGGCCCGAAGGTGGGATTTCGGGTCGTGACAACCTTAGACTTTTCTTGCTTGTCGCTTGGGCATTCGATGCGCATGTAATTCAATAGTAAGAGAAGATTACCTATTGCTCTAAGTTTCATGGCACGATCTAGAGTAAAAAGAAATGAGACAATCCTGGATGTCTTGGTAGTTAACTATTTATATGAGTGGCCGGAACACAAATATAAAGGGAACTCCACTGGACACAGATTCATAGACTCCCTAGGACTCTTGAACCTAATGCTTTTATACCAAGCTTTGTACGCCCCGAACCTGGGCCTGGACGTAACACGACGCTACGTACCTGACTATATGTAACCGAGCGAACCAACTGGCTGGTTGAATCAACATGTGATATCATAACATACTAAATGCAAAAGATAAACTAACACATGCTGATATACTGACAGTCTGAATGATAAAAATTAAAGTGTGGAAATAGTAATACAAGTATGAAACATGTATGTAGCCAAACATTGCTTAACACAAGAAGCTTGTGACTCTGCCTAACTGTTACTCTAGTCTATGAAGCCTCTAATGAAGTAGTGAAAACTAAGGGTGGCTAACGGGCCGGGCCCGGGCCAAACAGGCCTGGGATATGCAGGCCCGGGCCAAACAGGCTATATGGGTGGAACCGGCCCCTACGGGCCTAAGCCCACATGGGCCCGGGCTAAGTGGGCTGGAACCGCGGGCCAAATGGGCCTAAACGGGTCTGGGCTATTTTTTTTTAATTTTTTTTATGTAAGGCATTTTCTTGTAAATTTTGTGATATAAATCTTGTAATTCATATTTAAACACAAAAAAAAGTAAGTTTCTTCAAATTAATAATAATAGTACTTCAAACTTGCACTAACATTGCATAATAAATTAATAGTACATCAAATTAATTTAACAAACTACAACGTTAAGCATAATACGACTAATAAAATTAAAATAACACAAGTTTGAATTAAACTTAAAATATTAGATACGAATGTCTTGAGGACGCGCTTGATAAGACTTGGTTATATGCCTCTTTAAAGAGCATGTGCCCTCCACCTTTCGCCGAGTGAAGACAAAACCACAGTGCTTGCACGATATCGTGTAAGTTTCTTCATTTTCTTCTACCAAATTATAGTGTTCCCGAAAAAATGGGGTAATTCTAGAACCACCAGGCATGATTTAACTTAAATTGAGAATTTGAGTAGAGAGAGATTGATGATTTTGTGAGTAAAAATGAAAGAATGAGGGGGTATTTATAGTTGAGAAAAGGGAAAAAGTGTAATTATAAAAAGTTCGGGGTTAAAACAAAGTTTGGGGGCCATTTGCCTAGTTTTTAAACATGCCAAACGACTCTTTTGAGGCTCAAATGGCTAGATTTTAAAAATTTGGCCGTTGGCCATTTTCTTTTTTTAAAAAAATCTTTTTTTTTTGAATTTTGACCGTTGGGCTTGCTTGGCCCAGGCCTGCCTGCCGGGCCCCGGCTCACGGGTCCAAATTGAAGACCCTCCCCCCCACGGGCCTAAGGCCCCCAAGCCTGGACCCCCCGCAGGGCGGCCCGTTTAGCCCGCTAGCCCGTTTGGCCCGCGGGCCCGGGTCGGGCCCGGCCCACCTGCCAATCCTACTGAAAACATTGACTGCCTGAAAATACTGAAGACTGTAAGGTAATGATAATGCCCCGAAAGAAATGGGGATCACCAAATAGCTAGTACGAGAATCCTAGCGCTATGAATTGTCAACCTGTAAATCATTACATGCATCGTGAGATGCAGGATTTGGGCAAAAGGGACGTCAGTACATTTGAATTGCACTGGTATGTAAAGCAACTGAAAGAAAGAATTATAAATGTCGAAACTGAAACTAAGCTGATAACTGAGAATTAATAATTGATAACTGAAAAGATAGTTATTGAAACTGAAACTGAAATGATAAATAATAATTGAACTGAACAAATGAAGTAATGATATGAATATTCCCTCTTATGAGTGATGAACAACATGTTTATCTGAATAAGTAACGACCTCGGTCCCAATATATATATATATATATATATATGCACAAGCTACGGCCTCAGGCCTAAGTATACATATACATAACTACGGCATCAGGCCCAAAAATGCATAAAGCATAAACTACGGCCTCATGCCCAAACATGAATAAAGCATAAACTACAGCCTCAAGCTCAAATACAGGTGTTCAACATTCAGAAACTTATAATCATACTGAAATACTAAACCATAATGAGTTACATGACTCTTGAATGCTAAATAGAACATGACTGAGAAATGTATTCATGAACTGATTATGAATACTGAAACTTCAACTGTTTATGACATGCTGATAATCTAGACTGAGACCCATGGGAATGCAATCCAAGCCTTTATTGATTATGCACTGATTTTACAACGTTTAGAATGAAAGTCATGAATGAGTTACGAAGCTAGAGAATAGAAGTTCTACGACTATTCATGGAACTAAGGCATAATCACTTTCTGAGGAAACTAGTAATAGTCATAATGAATGGGACGTAGGGAGAATAATAGACATTCCCAAACGTGAAGAGAGTTAGCCTTACATACCTTAACTTCCTGCTCTTGAGCATAATACAACGTTTGTCAACCCCTTTCAACTTTAATCTATAGCAATACAAGTCAAAGGGATTCCATATTAGCTATGATACTCATGTTTTGTTCACTTAGGAATTTTATCAAACACTTGGTGAGTATAAAGATTCACAACCCCTATTAATGGTGTTTCTTCACCCAAAAACCCATTATGCTCCTAGATAAATTCTAAAACCTCAAATTGCTATAATAAATATCCTTCTTTATCACACATAAGGTAAAAAACAACCTTAACCAATAATCAACAATCAACATCCCAAACCTCTAACCGTTCATGCTTTTCTATCAAACCCATCAAATCATATCTCATGAATTAGAGTCTATAATCATTAATCTAATGCTAGAATCAATTAGAGGATGAAGACATTACCTTTTTGGAAGAAATCTTGCAAAACCCTCCTTTGAATTCTTGAAGAAATTTCTTGAAGATCTAAGTATTTTATGTGTAGATTCATCCATACTAGTGTAAAAATGATGGAATTCACACAAAGATAATGGGGATTGCTTACCTTGAAGACGGGAGGAGTTGGAGGATGTGAGAGAGTGGAGGAAAATCCTAAAATTCGTCCAAAATAAATGGGGGAAGTGGACCCCCGAATTTGCTTACAATACCCTAGCTGGGCCGCGCCCGGTCTGGCGAAGTGAGCCTCACTTCACTGTCCATCACCTTCAAGGGAAGGCAGGATCCGCGCCCGGTCTGGTGAAGCGAGTCTGTGTAAATTTAGCAAAAAAACAAACTGTGTTCTGAGGCCCGAAAGCCTCTGTTAATATCACCTCGATGTGCGTGCACAGCCGGACGCGTAGCCGGGAAGCTTTTATGTGGAAGCTTGACAAATAGTTGAATTTATAACAATTAATTGATTAAAGTTGACTTTGGTCAACATTTTTGATAAACGGACCCAGACCCGTGATTTGACGGTCCCGGAGGGTTCGTAGAAAAATATGGGACTTGGGCGTATGCCCGGAATCAAATTCCGAGGACCCAAGTCCGAGAAATGAATTTTTAAAGAAAATTGTTTTATGAAAATAATAAAGGCTTATGAAAATGAACCTCGATGTGAAACCTGTGTTGCCGGGCCCGTATTATGGTTTCGGAGCCCGGAACAGGTTCAATACGTGTTATTTAAGCTATATGTGAAATTTGGTAAGGAACGGACTTTATTTGATGGGTTTCGGATAAAAAAGGGGAAATTGAGAGTTAATGAAGTTTTGAGGATTTTCATAGAATTTGAAATTTGGTTTGGACCGTGATTTTATGTTATCGAGGTCCGAATGTGATTCCGAGACCGAGAATGGTTCCGTTATGTCATTTATGGCTTGTCCGTAAAATTTGATGTCATTCCGAGTCATAGGTCGGTCCAGCGCATGTTTATAGTAATCAAGAACTTGAAGTTTCTTAAGTTATGGTTTTAGGGGTTTTGGGGTGTGATTTTGAGTTTTAGCATTGTTTTGAGTGTTCCGTGGGCTCGAGCAAGTCCGTATAATTATTTTAGACTTGTTGGTATTTTTGGACGGGGCTCGGGTTGGCCCAGGTGCCTCCCGAACCCCCAACGGGGCTAAAAACCAGCTAAAACAACTGCTGGTGCAACTGTTGCTAGTGTGACCGTAGGTGCGGTTGCCAAACCGCAGGTGCGGGACTGCAGATGCGCCCCCCAACTCTGTAGGTGCGAACCCAGCTCCCCCGGCCCTTTTTCGCAGGTGCGACCATTTCTTCGCAGGTGCGGGACCAGGGTTGCAGGTGCGGAAACCCCTATAGGCAACCTGTATTTAAGTGTCNNTTGTTTCATGACATGGGGAGTTATTGTGTTATTTGTTTCAGTTGAGGCTTTTACTGTTGAAACTGTATTTCTGATGCGAGGTTGGTTTTAGCTGAGTCCCTTGCCGGGACGATAGAATTTTATTGAGCATTTCCTTACACTTGAGATTTTTCATTGTTGATGTTCACATTATATTGTTGCTTTTATATTATTTATCGTACGAGGGGACATGATGTGCTGATCGTTTATTATTTATCACATGAGGGGACATGCCTTGTTGATCGTTATTATTTATCGCACGAGGGGACATGCCGTGCTGATTGTTTATTATTTATCACACGAGGGGACATGCCGTGTTGATCGTTTATTATTTATCGCACGAGGGGACATGTCATGCTGATTGTTTATTATTTATTACACGAGGGGACATGCCGTGCTGATTGTTTATTATTTATCACATGAGGGGACATGCCATGTTGATCGTTTATTATTTATTGCACGAGGGGATATTCCGTGCTGAGTGTTACTATATATGCTCGAGGGNCCGAGGTTAGGCTCGACACTTACTCAGTACATGGGGTCGGTTGTACTGATGCTACACCTGCACTTCTTTATGTTGTGCAGACTACGCAGCCGGACCCGGTGGTCACTGACGGTCGGAGCATTTCATCAGTTCATACAGGAGACATGGAGGTAGACCCGCAGGCGTTCGTGGGCCTTGGAGTCACCTTCTACCCTTCACTTTCAGCTCTGTCTCATTTTATAGTTCAAAGACAGTCATATGTACTTATTTCAGACCTTTGTATTTATTGATCTCTTAGACAGTTCGTGAGTATGTGACACCAGTTCTGGGATATGTATATGGGTTTTATCTCGAAGTTGCTATATTATTTGTGGTAATTTGTTAACCTTAATATTGTTGACCATCGATGCCTTAGTTATCTTGTCTGTTTTAGTTGTTAATGAGTTTTATTTAGTTCAACGTTGGCTGGTCTAGCTGGTTCAACGTTAGACGCAGTCATGGCCCGAAGGTAGGATTTCGGGTTGTGACAGTACTCATTTGAAATTTTAGTCTATTATGTAATTTTCAACTTGGCTTAGACTTAGGTCTCTCCTTGGACCCCAAATCACTTATGATATGCCTCATACACTTATTATCATAACTAATTGATTACCATCACGTTAATACTCATTTAATGCATCCTCAACCGATTCAAATTTACGGGGTGTTACAATATCGTACCGTAGTTCTGAAATGATTATGCAGTACAAGGGGATCTCTCAGAATACGTCTGAAGTCCCAAAATAAATATGCAGTGCTGGGGGATCTCCCGGAATACGTCTGTAGTCCCAAAGTAAATATGCAATATATGGGGATGTCCCGGAATACGTCTGTAGTCCCAAAATAAATATGCAGTACATGGGGATCTCCCGGAATACGTACGTAGTCCCAAAGTAAATATGCAACTCAAGATGACATGACAATTACAACATCGAATTATACAGTTTAGACTAAACACAATTAAGGAAAATAAGGATCTACCTAAATATGTTGCACAAAATTTCAAATAGACAGTTAAAACATGTAGGCATGCTTTCCTAATCTAAACTAAGCAATTAAACATAGTAGTGCAGTTCAACAAGGAAAACAGTTTATGACTTAGAAGGAAAATGAATTACAATAATAGCCCGTGTACGTACTCGTCACCTCACGTACACGGCGCTCACACATCAAACAATACCAAACATACTAAGGGCGAAATTCCCCCCCACAAGGTTAGGCAAGCCATTTACCTCAAACTGCTCAAATCAACCCGATATCACGCTATTGCCACTAGTATCCGACTCCGAATGGCCCAAATCTAATCAAACCAATTGTATAATATAAATATAACTACAAGTAAATTTAGCTAATAAATTCGAAGCTGAGCATTAAAATAGGAAAATTCCCAAAAAGTCTCTCCGGGCCCACGAGTCGGAATAAGGTAAAAGTTACCAATTTAGAACACTCATACACTCACGAGAACACTCGTCCAAAATTTATCTAATTCTGACGCCTAAAACCTGATCAAAACTCAGAAATTAGATTGGGGAACTTTTTCCCCAAATTCCCACTTTCTCACTCAAATTCCTTGATTAAATGAAGAAAACTACAATAGATTAATGAAATATAAATGAAATAGGGTTAAGAATCTTTACCCACTAACTTCCTCTTCAAAACCCTCGCAAAATCGCCTAGTCCCGAGCTAAAAATTGAATTTGGGTGAAAATGAGACATGACCCTCAAATCTGCCCTCTTCAGTTCAGTGATTTCCGCATATGCGTTCCCAGGACCGCCCCTGCGGACCAACCATCCCAGGCGCTAAGTCCACTTACTTGGGTTGGGCCGCATCTGTTCTTCCACTCCTGCGGTCCCCTAGCCGCACCTGCGATCTTAGAAGACAAGCCCAACTACGCATCAACGCCCCCTCCTTTTGCACATGCGAGTCCGCACTTGCGGCCTCCGTTCCACAGGTGCGAAACACCAGAACCAGCAAAAACTCAGATTTTCCTAAGTCAAAATTTCATTCCGTTGGGCATCCGAAACACACCCGAGGCCCCCGAGACCTCAACCAAACATACCAACCAATCCTATAACACCATACAAATTTAGTCGAGCCTTCAAACCACATCAAACAACATCAAAAATATGAATTAAGCACGGATTCAAGCCTAAGGAACTTTGAATTTTTCAAATTCTACAAATAATGCCGAAACACATCAAACCTAGTCACAAATGACACGACGAACCTACAACCACTTGAATTCCATTCTGGAGTCGATAATAAAATTTCCACTACCGGCTGAAATCGCCTAAATTCAAACATTCCCCAATTCAAGCCTAAATCCACTACGAGCCTCCAAAACACATTCCGGACGCGCTCCTAAGCCCAAAACCACTCAACAGAGCTAACAAAGCCGACATAATTCCATTTCGAAATCGTCTTCACACAGTTCCATATATGGTACAAATTCTAAGACTTAAGCTCACATTTAGGGACTAAGTGTCCCAAACCACTCCGAATTTCACGACCAATCACTCCGGCAAATCCCAATAGCAGAAACAAAAGTGGGGAAAACAGTTATTAGAGAATCAGGGCTCTAACCCTCAAAATGACCGGACACGTCGCTACATATACATATCTTATAATATAATTAATAAATATGTTCAATTGTATCTCCCTTGACATCTCTTTATGAATACATTTTGGCTTCTAGAATTTCATATTTATTTTTTAAAATTTGGATTTAACCAATATAATTCGTAATACTATAACTAAAATTTATTTTATATTTTGATTTCTTGTATCGCCGATAATTTGTTTCTGAAAAATAATTATATACTCTAAGATATGTGTAAATTTGAAAAAATAATTTTACCTTGATGAATTTGGAAATAATAAACTTGGAATATTTTTCTAGTTAGTTAATCAAATCCAGTGAAAAAAGGTCAATTCAAATACTTCATTATATTTTAATTACTAATAGAATTAATTTATTTTTTGAGGATCTAAAATATTAATATTAGCTCATAGAATAAAATAAATGTTAATTATAACTATAATTTTATCCACAAAATTCTTTTGTCAAATGATAACAAATCGAACTTTGCACTTTGTGTTTGCCGTAGCGTTAGTAAATGACTTTTGTCAATCACTTTTTTCTCTCTCTCTTTCTCTTGCTATTATGAAATATTTCGTAATTATTTTTTCTACAAATGTTTTAAAATCTATACTAATATTTATATCTAAGTAAATTATTAATTGAAGAATAAAATTAATAGCCTGGTGTAACTGGCACATTCAGTCCCTTAAGCTTAACTCTACTCATAGTGTTTGCTTTAGGGAAGCGTTTTCGTGAATGACCTTTAAAGGTTATTCTTCTATTGTTCATTCTATTATTGTCGAAACACGATCTCTGAAACGATGCCGACTATTACCAATTCCACCGATCCCAAGTTCATGTTCGATTTCTTTTTTTTTTTACTATCCTATACTAATTTCTACTACTCGGGGGTCTAACTTTTCCTTCTGGTAATAATGTTGGACTCAGCAATTGATTTTTCAAAATGAGGATATGACTTTAGGGCTTATACTTTTATTGTCTCAAGGCATGTCTCCTCTTGTCTTTTCCTTCACTTGATTATAGACTCTGTCATTCTGTCATATTTTGATTTATAGTATCACCCGTTTGTTACATATTACTCATAACGTTTCATTAACTCTCTTCTTATTCTCCTGCTAATATTTCTGCCTGTCACCTTATTCTGAAGACTTCAACAAAACGTTAACTTTTAGCTACCCCTGCTTCACCTCACTGGTTCATTGAGACGCCTAAGATTCTCTCTTTTTTTTAAACTAGGGAATGAGTCATACTAAGGTAAATATTACCCCTTATAGGATTCCATTGCCTATCTTCTGAAATTTCTGAACATTCTAGTATTCATATCTGACTGTTCTATTATAGGGTGCACCATCTGGATGTCTTGCAAGGAGATCTATTACCATGTTTTCACTATCCTTTGGAAATACTAGCTAATGATAATAATCAACCACCATTTTGGGTTACTCTAACCCGAGATGGATCCTGATATCCCATTCTTCTCTTAATCTATATCGGTTAGCTCTCATAGGACATAACTGAGATGGGTGTGACCAATTGTATATATCTCTATTACTATTGAAGGTAACTCAAAATGTTTATATTTCTTTGCTTGGATTGTAAATACTTTTAATCATCTCTAACTGGTACCTCGTAACTTTCTTCACCTTGTTTCTTTTACTTGTTGAAACTTGTATATACCTTCTGATTCTCTTATTGCCTTTCACCGTAGGGGTGGATAAATATTCTTTGACTTAAGGCTACTTATCAAGAGGCTTACCCGTCTTAGTACTCAAATGATCTACTGAAGACTTTAAATTTACTCATCATAAGTATCATGCAAATCGAGTTCCTCTGACTCAACTCTTTCACATCCACATGCAATCTCTTACCAACCATCTTTCAAGATGAAGGCATCATCGTATTATGAATAAGATAGAATTTAGGAAATTGAATTCTTACGACTGAGTTCTACCACACGATCTATAGTAAGAAGAGTAACAGTCCTAGATGCCCTGTAGCCTCCTGCTTATAAGTGTGGGGCACAACACACCGCTAAACACGACTCTACTAGACACGGCTTATAGACTCCCTAGGACAGACCTGCTCTGATACCACTTCTGTCACGACCCAACCTATGGGCCACGACGGGAACCCGATACCTTACTCAACCGAATTCCAACATAACATATCTTTCTTATTATACTATCATGGGTAAATATGCCAAAATGGTCATCATGACATAATCGAATTAAAACATAAGTGAATGCTAGACATAGGACGACCTAACATGATATAGAAACTTATTCATGTGACATACGCGCCTATAAGGTTGACATGACCATTTGTAAACTCAAACATAGGCCGACAAGGCCATACGAGTATCCATATACCTGACATTTTTCTACAAGCCTCTAAGAGTACATAAACATAAAAAAGGTTGGGACAGAGCCCCGCCATAACAGTCAATGCATGTCCCATAATACTGAGCAAATAGGCAACTCCGGAGCAAGTTGAGTGCAGCAACACCTTCCGCTGAGCTGATAGCCTACTAATAGGACTGTCAACCTATCTATCGGGACCTGCGGGCATGAAACGTAGCGTCACCAGGCAAAATGGACGTCAGTCTGAATAAAGTACCGAGTATGTAAGGCTGGAAAGCATAAATATGAACAATAATATAAAGAGAGGTAGATAAGATACCATCATTAAGTTACGAAAGGTACAACTATCGCACAACGGACGACAAACTTATTTTGTATAAAAACGGGCAGCATCTCCCCTATTATCCTTACTTCATCCAAATTCAAGAAAACACCAACAACAGCCACATATAGACATTATTTTCCAGCCTTATATACACCACAAAATACTACAAAATATCCCAACACACTGCAATCTCTTCATACACAAAACAACCACCGTAGTAGTGTCAAACGACCCGGAAATGTTACGACGAACGACCAGCCCACCACCCTACATCTATATGGTGTTTATCCACACCCTTCCTCCTCCAAAACCCCACAAAATAGTAGTAAAATACGCGTCCCAAAAGTAACTCAAAAGAGTCCATAAAAGAGTCCGCTAAAAGTCAAATAACTCGAACTCACGACATCCGATCACCGTCCCGTGAGTTCTAACTATTAGGAAACACATTTATCAACCTTACTTGATATTTAAACACTTAATACATATATTAGAAGTTTCTTAACTATGAATTACCTTCCAAAACTCTAACTACAAAGAAAAAGAAAGGCAGTATAATGACACTTACATCGTAGGGATCGTTTTGATGTTATCGCTTCTCGATTTCATGCTCGGGATAATAATCATCTTTGAAACCCTAGAAGAGAGCTTAAGGATATGTTTATGGGTGTTATCTGGTCGTGTTATACTGAAAAATGAAGAGAAAGCCGACCTATGACTTATATATATCAACTTTGGAAAAGTCAAAGAGGTGCTAGCTTGGCACCCTAGCATTGGCCCATCTTCCGACGCTTATATCTTTTTATCCGAATGTCGTATGAATGAACGGTTAAGAGATTTGGAAACTAAATTCCAATACCTTTAATTTGGTATATAATATGTCCCAATAAGACCTCATATAGCACACAAAATGTATTTCTCAAAAAGCTTTAGTGACCCACCTACTTGTCACTTATGATGTCTGCACAGTCTCACGAAACTGCAAATATCTCTCTACTCCTTTGTCGTATCGATGAACGGTTTAATGCATTGAAAACTAGACTCATATATATTCAATGTGGTTGGTAGAGCATCCAATAATTCCTAGAATATTTCGAGAAAAGCTCAGTTACATTTGACCTAATTTTCAGCTCATTATGAATGTAATTTGTGAAGACCTTTGCCAACTTTTGTTCCACAATTTGCTTGAAATCAAAACGTAGCACACGACTATCATACGACAGACATAACTCATAGCATAACCTCCTTATCATGTAATGAACCATAGTATCGCCCTAAAGTACATGTTATAACATTTCAAACTCGTCTACTTTCGACGAAACTTATTTTCTTCGATTGGCTTAGCTTCTAAGCTTTCCAACCCTCTTGGTACTCATTATTCATGATATTAAATATTTGTAACCTAAAATGTAACATGATTAACTTAATTTATGTGCTTCCAAATATAATCTTATTTCTGAGCTTACATCAATTGACTTACGATGTACTCTCACGTACGAAAACATGGGGTGTAACATCATTCCCCCCTTTGGAACATTCGTCCTCGAATATTGACTAATGTACTTATCCGTCTCTTAAGAAATAGCTCTTACGAATACTTTAATACTGTCTTTGCTATCTACGGAGTTGTTTGGTGAATAAATCCAAAGGCTAGGGCATTCCACCCTTTAGGCCTCTTTCTCACACCACGGCTTGTGGTCGGAATTCTTCCAATCTCGTAATTGTTTCTACCTTCTTTCATGCAGCATGTACAATTCTAACCTTGAATGTGCGCTAATGAGGCTCTTATCTCCTTTTTTGTTAACTTTTAACCAATCTCTAGGCTTCACTTTGTGAACATATATAGTACTATGACAAGCTATCCCTCTGGGCATCTATAGGTGTACTAAAGTTCGTTGCTTTGTACTTTGTTGAACTTACGAATATTGCTATAACTTGTTTCATGGCCTCAGTTATATATGTTAATGTCTTTACCACAACAAGGTAGGTCATACTGTACTAGAACTCTTACTTCGGTTTATTATTATCGAGGCCTGCCACCCAACTCCAGGTTACTCTCTCACTGCTTATCCTATAAGTATAAATCTAAGCCATTTAATGCTTCCTTATTACTGTTAATCTTAATAATAACAGCCTAATCTCATCTTATACTTTGTAACTTTCATCCATCTATTGTTGATTCACCCTAATGTTGATCTATAATCTACCACTGATAACTTGAATCCTCTCATGTAATATATTGTCACTAGGGCTCACGTCTCATCGAGGAACATCTGAAGTGATTTTACTACTCCACTTAGGGACGATACTATACTCCAATAACTGTATTTAATAGCATCCCAATGTGATTCATCCTATCGGGGTGGGGGGTATTCTAATCCTATTTCATTCATGAGATCCCTTTTTCTATAAATCATTACTCAATCAAATGCCTAAATGTCATCCTCTTATCTATCAAACTTACACCCTTATTTTACTATCAGGGAACCATTTCATCTCTTCTAATTTCTCCTAGTCTTGGACTCCTCTGAGTTCATTCAGGATGTATCGAGCTTTCTACAATTTATGGAAACCATCAGTGATGAGTTTAATTGCGAGGACTTACATATTCTCGTCACCTTCTCACTCACCTTTTCTTATCCTTATTTCTATCTACCAAAAGCCTTATCAGCCTATGATACTATACCTTGCTACCTACACATATCTATATATACTACTCGCAACCTTTCTTTAACTTGCTAGCACCGTAGATTTCATTTCGTGCCTTCTTAGTTGTCATCAAAGTTAAGCAATTACTTTTCCTGGCCGTTCTGCCACTTGTTGCATGAATCCCTGGGCTTATCTTAGTGCCCACGAATACTGGAATTCCCTGTAACTCATATGATCTCAAATATCACTTTTGATTTATTTACTTTTTCTCATTCATTAGCCACGATAGGTTCCACTTTCTTATGGAGCGCATACAATATTATAATGAGACTGTTGTTACAAGACCATTCCTTATTTAGGTCACTATGCTTATGTTGAATCCTTCTTCCGTATTTCCTCATCTAGTCTTTCGTTGCACTACTTAAGGAAAACCCTCTAACTCTTGTAAATCTGTGAGCTTATTACATTGTATACCCCATGGTATTTCTAATGTTCTTACTCACATATCATTGTCCTTAGTTACTTACCTCCGCGCCTTTGTGCTCGTAGGGTTGCTTCTGAATTGAAATTTCAGTTGTCTCCATAGTGGCACTCTCTTTTATTTTCGTAACACTTATATTGTAACTTCTACTACCCCAACTCCTATCTAAATATTTCTCGAGGATTACGATGTCGTATCTGAGAGACTCAATTTCTTGTGATGGTTTTCACTACATTTATCTTGCATGATTTTCTGCTTTATCTGTGACCTCTTGTCTAGCCATAACTGGGCTCAACCATAACTAGGTTCTTTCTATACCACTACTAACTACTTGTCAGTTCATGCTCATAACTATATTATGTGCAACCTCTCTCGGGTTATGTCTTTTGTCTTAACTTGCCTTTCGCACTGGCTCCTAATGTATCAAGTGTTCATTCCCACTTATTTATCGAGTGCAAAACCCTAATTGATTCTCCCCTGCATCATGCTTGCATAATGTTCTGGTAGGATCTGAATAAATTCAATGTCATTCCTTTCACCTTTTTACTGCATTCTTCTTTACCATTCGATAGTTACCTCTTCATCTTTGACATTTTTTTAAACATCTTCATCGACATATTACTCGCCTTGCGATAACCGTTCTACACCACGCATAATTGAATTTCTTACACACAAGGGTGACTCATGGTGTAACTGGCACATTCAGTCCCTTAAGCTTAACTCTACTCATAGTGTTTTCTTTAGGGAAGCGTCTTCGTGAATGACCTTTAAAGGTTATTCTTCTATTTTTTATTCTATTATTGTCGAAACACGATCTCTGAAACGATACCAACTATTACCAATTCCACCGATCCCTAATTCATGTTCGGTTTCTCTTTTATTTTGTTTACTATCCCATACTAATTTCTATTACTGGGGGGTCTAACATTTCCTTTTGGTAATCACGTTGGACTCAGCAACTGATTTCTCGAAATGAGGATATGACTTTAGGGCTTATACTCTTATTGTCTCAAGGCATGTCTCCTCTTGTCTTTTCCTTCACTTGACTATAGACTCTGTCATTTTGTCATTTTTTGATTTATAGTTATCACCCATTTATTACATCTTACTCATAATGTTTCATTAACTCTCTTCTTATTCTCCTGCTAATATTTCTGTCTGTCACCTTATTCTAAAGACTTCAACAAAACGTTAACTTTTAGCTCCCCTTGCTTCACCTCACTGGTTCATTGAGATGCCTAACATTCTTTTTTTTAACTAGGGCATGAGTCATACTAAGGTAAATATTTACCCCTTATAGGATTCCACTGCCTATCTTCTGAAATTTCTGAACATTCTAGTATTCATATCTGACTGTTCTATTATAGAGTGCACCATCTGGATGTCTTGCAAGGAGATCTATTACCATGTTAACTTTTAGCTCCCCCTGCTGCCTAACATTCTTTTTTTAAACTAGGGCATGAGTCATACTAAGGTAAATATTTACCCCTTATATGTAACGACCCGATCAGTCGTTTTGATATCTAGCGCGTCGTTCAGCAGTTGGAAGTCATGAAAAATTTCATTTAAGGTATTATGACGTGTGCGTATGGTCGGCGTCAAAATTCGGGAAGTTCAGAGTTAAATTGAAAGGAAAATTCTCATTTCGGAAGCCTTAAGTTGGAAGAATCGGCTAAGACTGGGATTTGGAGTAAACGACCTCGGAATTAGGATTTGAAGGTTCCAGCAGGTTCGTATGATGATTTTGGACTTGGGCGTATGTCCGGATCGGGTTTTGGATAACCCGGGATCGTTTCAGCGTATATTGTGGAAGTCAGCATTTTTGAAGAAATTTCCTAAGTTTGGCTTGAAGCGCATTTCAGTGATATTGATGTCTGTTTGGGATTCTGAGCCTGGGAATAGCTTCGTATGGTGATTCTGGAGTTGGGAGCGGATCGGAAGTGAATTCGGACGTCCGTAGGTTATTTTGAAGTCATTTGGCTAAAGATAGAAATTTTAAGGTTTTTGAGAAATCTGATCGGAAGTGAAAATTTTGATATCGGGGTCGGAACGCGATTTCGGAAGTTGGAGCAGGTCCGTAATGTCGAATATGACTTGTGTGCCAAATTTGGGGTCAATCGGATATGATTTGATGGGTTTCGGCGTCGGATGTAGAAGTTTGAAATTCTAAGTTCTTAAAGATTTGGATTGGAGAGCGATTCGTCGTTTTGATGTCATTTGATGTGATTTGAGGCCTCGAGCAAGTCCGTGTCATGTTTTGGGACAAGTTGGTGTAATTGGACGGGGTCCCGGGGGCCTCGGTTGGATTCCGGGTGGTTAACAGATCAAATTTGGAGTTGAAGAAGAGCTGAAGTTTGTTGTCATCTGGTGTGATCGCACCTGCGAGGCTTTGGCCGCAGGTGCGAACTTGGGCTGGAGCTGAGGAGGCCGCAGGTGCGGGAGATTGGGCGCACCTGCGGAAGCGCAGGTGCGATAAGGGGACCGCAGGTGCGATAAGGGGACCGCAGGTGCGGAAATAAGGCCTGGGCAGATTGTTTTTAAACGGGAATTTGGACATTTCTTCTTCAATTTTCACTTGGCCTGGGTGAGTTTGAGGAGCTTCAAGGAGAGATTTTCGTCAAGGATCATAAGGTAAGTAATTTCTTCACGTTTTAAAGTTAAATACAAGGTTTATGCATGGATTGAACATGAGAAATTGTGGGAAAATTGGGGCTTTTGAAGAAAACCTAGAAATTTGGTAAATTGGATTTTAACCACGAAATGAGCATGAGAATTTGAGTAAATTGTATATTTGAACTAGTGAAGCTATGGGTAGAGTTTATATTCGAGGAATTTCGGAATCCGGGCACGTGGGCCCGAGGGCATTTTGGTCAATTCATTGAGCGAAGTTGGGAAATTATATAATTTGAATTCGTTACAAGTATTAGAGTGAATTTTCATTGCTTTGCCCGTTATTTGGTAATTTTGGAGAGTTGTGCATCAATTGGAGTCGTCGGAAGGGCTTGGAAGCCGGCTATGGAATTTCGGAGCGAGGTAAGTCTCCTTTCTAACTTTGTGAGGGGGATTTGTCCCCATAGGTGAACTAAATGAATATATGTTATTGTTTGTGGGGGCTACGTACGCACGAGGTGACGGGAGTCCGTGCGTAGCTAATGTCATGCCATGTCCGGGTAGTCTAGGACCCACATCATGCCTTGCGTTCTTTCTAGAAATGGATTATATGCTTTATGAATTTATGATTTATGAAACTTTAGTTTCCCTGAGATCACAGAAATTGGTAATTTAAAGGAATTGTTTATTGAAAGTAATTTAAGAAAATGTTGTGTGTGCATGTGACCGCTTCGCAATTTATCTTCCGCGAGCGGAGTGTTATTTCCCCCGCTCTCATGGGAGCGGGCCGTACGCCACGACGGATTGAAAGATGCACTTATGGTTCAGGCCGTTCGACCCTCAGCAGTGCATAGATATGATTATTTTATGGCAAATATTCACTTATGGTTCGGGCCGTTCGACCCTCGGCAATGCACAATTTACTTTTATTGTTGGTTCGGGCCGAACGACCCTCAGCATTTCCTACGCATATATATACATATGATATACCACTTGTGACTTGAATTGTTAAATTGTCTTAAGGATATAAATTGTTAAATAATTTCATGGATAATGACTTGACAGATATTTGGGGGGAAAATGAAGTAGAAATTATGTATTTACTTCCAGTGTTTATTGAATTGCAGTTACTTTTAAAGTTTACTGATTTTATTACCCTTGTGTGCCTTTTGCTGCTGTCATATATTGTTAAATTACATTGTTGGACCCTAGTGAGTGTCAAGTCGACCTCTCGTCACTACCTCTCTGAGGTTAGGCGGGATACTTACTGAGTACACGTTATTTTCGTACTGATGCTACACTTGCTGTGCATTTTGTTGCACAGGTACTTTCATAGCGATGGGGCTGGTTGGAGACTTAGGCGAGTTGCATCATCCGGAGGCGATCCACAGCTGGCAGAGTCTTCCTCTATGTCTTGTATTTATTTTATTCTAAAGTCCTTGTCCAACTTGTATTTCGGGCAAGCTTTGTAGCATTTTGTAAAAAGTCTTAGAAATTGCTCATGTACTTGTGACACTGGGTTCTGGGATGTATTTTATTAAAGTGGAAAATAGATTGTTGTTTTGTTGTTTTTACTTAAATGGATTTCATGTAGTTATTATGTATTAAAGTGAAAGGTAACGATTTTCAAAATATTGAGACATGAATTTATTTTAAACTAATTAATGATTGGCTTGCCTGACAGTGGTGTCCGGCGCCATCACGACCTTATGGATTTTGGGTCGTGACATTATAGGATTCCACTGCCTATCTTCTGAAATTTCTGAACATTCTAGTATTCATATCTAACTGTTCTATTATAGAGTGCACCATCTGGATGTCTTGCAAGGAGATCTATTACCATGTTTTCACTGTCCTTTGGAAATGCTAGCTAATGATAATAATCAACCACCATTTTGGGTTACTCTAACCCATGGATCCTGATATCCCATTCTTCTCTTAATCTATATCAGTTAGCTCTCATAGGGCATAACTAAGATGTGTGTGGCCAATTGTATATATCTCTATTACTATTGAAGGTAACTCAAAATGTTTATATTTAATTTCTTGAATTGTAAATACTTTTAATCTTCACTAACTGGTACCTCGTAACTTTCTTCACCTTGTTTTTTTTACTTGTTGAAACTTGTATCTACCTTCTGATTCTCTTATTTCCTTTCACTGTAGGGGGTGGATAAATATTCTTTGCCTTAAGGCTCCTTATCAAGAGGCTTACCCGTCTTAGTACTCAAATGATCTACTGAAGACTTTACATTTACTCATCATAAGCATCACGCAAAATCGAGTTCCTCTGACTCAACTCTTTCACATCCACATGCAATCTCTTACCAACCGTCTTTCAAGATGAAGGCATCATCGTATTATGAATAAGATAGAATTTAGGAAATTGAATTCTTCCGACTGAGTTCTACCACACGATCTAGAGTAAGAAGAGTAACAGTCCTAGATGCTCTGTAGCCTCTTACTTATAAGTGTGGTGCACAACACACCCCTAAACACGACTCTACTAGACACGGCTTGTAGACTCCCTAGGACAGAACTGCTCTGATACCACTTCTGTCACGACCCAACCTATGGGCCGCGACGGGAACCCGGTACCTTACTCAACCGAATACCAACATAACATATCTTTCTTATTATAATATCATGGGTAAATGTGCCAAAATGTTCATAATGACATAATCGAAATAAAACATAAGGGAATGCTAGACATAGGACGACCTAACATGATATAGAAACTTATACATGTGACATACGCGCCTATAAGGCTTACATGACCATTTGTAAACTCAAACATAGGCCGACAAGGCCATACAAGTATCCATATACCTGGCATTTGTCTACAAGCCTCTAAGAGTACATAAACATCAAAAAGGTTGGGACAGGGCCCCGCCATACCAGTCAATGCATGTCCCAATAATACTGAGCAAATAGGCAACTCCGGAGCAAGTGGAGTGCATCAACACCTTCCGCTGAGCTGATAGCCTACTAAGAGGACTGTCAACCTGTCTATCGGAACCTGCGGGCATGAAACATAGCGTCCCCAGGAAAAAGGGATGTCAGTACGAATAAAGTACCGAGTATGTAAGGCAGGAAAGTATAAATATGAACAATAATGTAAAGAGAGGTAGATAAGATACAACCTGTAATATCTGAGTGCCTCTGAGGGCTACTGACATGAAATGCATGATACATATGTATACATAATCTTTTAAAAAAACATCCGCCTCTGTGGGAATCATCATCATCATATCGTACCCGGCCTCGAAGAGGACTTGGTAAAAACATACCCGGCCATCATAAGGCTCGGTAGAATCGTACCCCGCCACATGGAGCTCGATAAACCCAACTGATCAGTGGTTGCACCATACCCGGCCGACTATAGCGTGGCTCGGTAGAGTAAAGTAGATACTATATATAATTCATGATGGACTCATGGAATCACGCTCGAAACCTTTTGGAGTGACGTAAGGTAGTTGCACTTTCAATTAACATTATGGACATCATACCATCAATATAAACTTCACTAGGACTCAAGGATCATACATCGTTTCTTAGAATAACTTTTTAAGGAAGGAACAACATGGACAACCTTAGTTTCTAGGAGTAGATTCATTATGAAATAGCGTATCGTTTACGTTCATTTCACTTTAGATCATGCCAAAAGAATGAAAGAAAATCCTTAACATACCTTATCACAATCTTTCCACTCACCAAGTTGAACTCTCCTCTTCGTACCTTAATCTACAACAACGATAATAATACCATCATTAAGTTATGAAAGGTACAACTATCGCATAACGAACGACAAACTTATTTTGTATAAAAACGGGCAGCATCTCCCCTATTATCCTTACTTCCTCCAAATTCAAGATAACACCAACAACACAAGAATGCAACAACATATAGACATTATTTTCCAGCCTTATATACACCACAAAATACTACAGAACAAACCAACACATCACAATCTCTTCATACACAAAACGACCACCGTAGTATTTTCAAACGACCCGGAAATGTTATGACGAACGACAAGCCCACCACCCTACATCTATATGGTGTTTATACACACCCTTCCTCCTCCAAAACCCCACAAAATAGTAGTAAAATACGCAGCCCAACAGTAACACAAAAGATTCCACAAAAGAGTCCGCTACAAGTCAAATAACTCAAACTCACGACATCCGATCACCGTCCCGTGAGTTCTAACTATTAGGAAACACAATTATCAACCTTGATATTTAAACACTTAAATACAGATATTAGAAGTTTCTTAACTATGAAGTACCTTCCAAAACTCTAACTACAAAAAAAAATAAAGGCAGTATAATGACACTTACGTTGTTGGGATTGGTTTGATGTTATCGCTTCTCGATTTCATGCCCAGGATGATAATCTTATTTGAAACCCTAGAAGAGAGCTTAAGGATATGTGTATGGGTGTTATCTGGTCGTGTTATACTGAAAATTGAAGAGAAAGCCGACCTAAGACTTATATATATCAACTTTGGAAAAGTCAAAGAGGTGCTAGCTTGACACCCTAGCATTGGCCCATCTTCCGACGCTTATATCCAAATGTCGTATGAACGAAAGGTTAAGAGATTTGGAAACTAAATTCCAAGACCTTTAATTTGGTATATAATATATCCCAATAAGACCTCATATAACACACAAAATGTATTTCTCAAAAAGCTTTAGTGACCCACCTACTTGTCATTTATGATGTCTGCGCAGTCTCGCGAAACTGCAAATATCTCTCTACTCCTATGTCGTATCGATGAACGGTTTAATGCGTTGGAAACTAGACTCATAGATCTTTAATTTGGTTGTGAGATTATACAATAATTCGTAGAATATTTGGAGAAAATCTCAGTTACATTTGACCTAATTTTCAGCTCGTCTACTTTCGAAGAAACTTATTTTCTTCAATTGGTTTAGCTTCTAAGCTTTCCAACCCTCTTGATACTCATTATTCATGATATTAAATATTTGTAACCTAAAAGGTAACATGATTAATTTAATTTATGTGCTTCCAAATATAATCTTATTTCTGAGCTTACATCAATTGACTTACGACGTACTCTCACATACAAAAACATGGGGTGTAACACTATCATCAATTATTTCTTAAAGGAATTAACTTTATTGAAAAACTATGGATTCCCTATGTTTTCTTATCAAAATACAAAAATCGACCCGGTCCCTCTTGGTCTAAACTCAAGGTTCGGACCAAAACCCATTTACTTATTCTCCCCAAACCCGGATATACAATTAGTTTTGGAATCCGACCTCAATTCGAGGTCTAAATTACCAATTTTCGAAATTCCTAAGTTCTACCCAAAAATCCTAATTTTTACCATGAAAACTCTAGATTTTTTGTTGAAATCTTGTTAAAAGTTGTTAAGGATTGAAAGGAATTAGTTATAGATCACTTACCAATGATTTGGAGAAGTTTGGGTCTTTGGAAAATCGCCAATGGATGTTTACGGTTTGAGAGAATTGAAAAATGGGTGAAAATCCTGCCTAAAATCTCACTTAATAGGCTGCAGATGTCGCATTTGCGATCCGGAGTTCGCATTTGCGACATCTGGGCTCCCTAGGCTTCGCATTTGCGACATCTGGAATCCTAGGCATACTTCGCATTTGCGACATATATGTCGCATTTGTGACATCTAGGCACACTAGAAACAAGCAATTTTTCCCGACACGAAAATGAAAATAACTTCCTCATACGATGTCCAAATTTGATGATTCTTTTTCCTATGGCTCTGTAATTGCGATACGGATCTAATGGTTCAATAAAAACTGAACTTGGAGTTCATTCGCTTAAGTTTGTATCATTTATGCTTGAAGAAACAACGATGAAGCATAAAAACAAGCGCAACATAGCCTAAACCTATTCGAAACTCACTCAAGCGCTCAGGGGCTCCAAACCAAACATGCACGCAAGTCTAAAAACATCACACGGACTTGATTATGCGATCAAATCATCAAAATAACATCAAAAACTATGAATTTAACCTCAAAACTCATGATTTTTCTCAAGAACACTCAAATTTTCTAACTTTTCAACCGGACGTCCAAATTACGTCAAATAAAATTCCGATTCTCACCAAATTTCACATATAAGACTTATATATCATAACAAACTTTTACCAGGATCTGGAACCAAAATACGGGCCCGATACCAACGAGTTCAAATATTAATTCATTTCTTTATTTCCTTTAAAAACTAGCACAACAATTTTCTTCAAAAATTATTTTCTATGGCTAGGACCTCAGAATTCAATTCCGGGAATACACCCAAGTCCTATATTTTATTGCGGACCTCCAGGGATTGTCAGAACACTGACCGTTTACTCAAAATGTTGACAAAAATCAACTAAAACCAAATTTTAACTCTAAAATTACTATTTCTCATATTTTCACATAAAAGCTTTCCAGATTCATGCCCGGACTGCGCACACAAATCGAGGTAATTAAAATTAGTCTTTTTAAGGATAAGAGCCTGAAATGGAGTCTTAATTCATAAGATGACCCTTTTGGATCATCACAATCTCCCCCTCTTAAACAAACGTTCGTCCTTGAACGGACATAGAAAATTTACTTGGTTTGGTATTAGTTCTTGGGGGATATCTACTCTACGAATCTGTCTCGGACCCCCAAGTAGTTGTCTCAATAGGCTGACCTCCTTGCCGCTCTCGGACTGAATGGTAACTCCTTTTATATTTGGGAAACATAATAAAGAGGAAATGCTATCCACCCATTGGAAAAAATATTGGATAATCGTCTAGAAATCATCGATTGAGGCTCATTATACTTATCATTTTGAAAGTGTGGAAAAGGTCAAGTAGAGTCCACTCCGAGTAAAAGTGAATTTTACTTGAGGAATTCAAGAATTGAACATCCGTCAACCGACTCCATGAGTATTTGTGATACCAAGAAAATGAGGGCTTAGAGTCAACCGACGTAATTAGAAATATATTTGAAATCAATTCTAATCCGGGAAAAACTAAAGGATATCAAAATTCCGGGAAGAATTTAATTTCGAAGGTTTGACAGCAAATTTTCATGCATTAAAGATTTGGAGGCACTATCTCTATGGTGTGCCGTGTAAGGTTTTCACATACTATCGGTCTCCAGCAGAAAAAGGATTGTAATCAGAGACAGAGGAGATGGTTAGAGTTATTGAAAGATTACGACGTCACATTCCAATCATTTCTCAACATCAGACCTGCGTGGTGATATGGAAATTAAACTACACAAGTTAAGAAGAGATTACGAGGATGAGAAACAATTGTCACACCATTTACAATTTGAAAGGGATAATAGGGCAAATAACATTTCTCACATTAAACCGAGAAGTGCAAAGTGGAGGAATTAAAGTTCGGTCTTGATCATCAACCTACCATTCTCACCGTTCGTGGTCACAAGCTTTATTCCAAATTAGGTGGCCAATTTCTATTTCTCAAGCTGCGAGACAAATGGTAACATTAACTTGTGTGGTTCCATGTTGTTAAATATGGCGCTTGGTGGTAGCAATCCACTATTTCTCAAAATGATTAGTTGTTCTAAAAATTTGAATTGTTTAGTACAAAGAATATTTTATGATTACTTTAATGTTATTTTATTATTATTATCCTTATTATTATTATTATTATTATTATTATTATTATTATTATTATTATTATTATTATTATTATTATTATTATTATTTATTATTCCGTTTTATTTTATTTTATATATTTTTAAAGTGGAGTTCGCATTTACGAACTCTGGTTCGCATTTGCGAACTGGGCGGTTTCCTGGGGAAGTTCGCATTTGCGAACTGCATGTCGCAAATGCGACATTTGAGGCCCTTAACTGGTCTTGACGGTTTCTTTTTCATAAAACTGAAAATTCCTTAGAGACCCAAAGAAAAATGGGCGATATGAGTTCTCCCAACCCTCAAGCTCTCATATCTTCACTTCTAAGTGCAATCAATCAGGTATAATAACTAAATCCTTGCATCTTCTTCTTCTTTAATTATTTTCTCAAACCTAGGGCTTGGAATAAATTCAAATTGTTCTGGGCACAAAATGTTCGAAATCACTAATTTCATGTTGTCATTTTCTGGGTGAGGTTGGTTGAGAGTGTTAGTCCAACAATGTGTTAGGAACTTGGGAAAAATCTGAGTTCCCTTTGATTATTAGAAATAGGAGCAAACTTTTGTGCCTAAATTTCGAAGTTTATTTGCATTTCATAGTTGTATGTGATGTTTATTGAATGATATAGTGTTTAAAGACTGTTTGGGGTGTTTTGGGAGTGTTTAGAAGTGATTTCATGAAAGAAATTTCCAGGTAGGGGGCTGTTCTAGGGCTAGGGACGACGGGTTCGCATTTGCAAAGGGGAGTTTGCATTTGCGAACTCTGACTGTTCTGGCAGACTTCGCAATTGCGAAGAAATTCTTGCAATTGCGATATAGGGATACTTCGCATTTGCGAGGCGGAATGTCGCAAATGTGACATCTGAGAGGGACTGGGGACTTTGCAATTGCAAAGAAAATGTCGCAATTGCGACATAGAGGGCAACTGTTGACTTCTCATTTGCGAAGAAAAATGTCGCAAATGCGACATAAGAGAGCGAGCACCTGTAGATTTTGAAATCTCTGAATTTTTTTCTAAGTATGGTTTCAACTGTCCAATCACTCTTTTGACATTTAAGATTCATTTTGCAACATATTTCATTGCTATACCCCGTTTTCATTTAGATGATTTGCTTTGCAGGCACATACATTGAGAATGAGTTCTAACTCTGCCGAATCCTCGCCCGAAAGTCCTATGGAGCTTGAGGAGAATTATGACCAACACTGATTTTTATCATGGGAGTGTCAGGAACGGTATTATAACGAGCAAATCACAAAGAAGCTGCTCCCGAAAAGTGGAATTGTGATGGATATAGTTGAGGAACGCCTTCTTGAGTTGTACTAGAGGCTTGTATCTATGGGTTGGATCTGCTTCGCCCCTCACCCTTGCAGGTCAAATGAGCAATGGGTGAGGGAGTTCTATGCTAATCTCCATTCCATCAGCATGAGAAAGCCAAAGATTAGGATTCAAGGAAAGATGATGCATTCCGGGGCAGAAGCTGTGAACAACATCTACCACCTCCCTAACCATGACATGGATCCATTCCGTGCAAGAGATCGTCTCCCAGGGGATTGGTTGGCCTCCTAATTATGCCCGGGTGTGGATGTTCCTTGGGCCGTGGACAAGAAAGGAATTACATCCCAAGAGTTAACCGCTGAAGTCAAGATATAACTAGCATTGTGTGCAGTCGCGTCTCTCCGGTGTCCAATATGTGGAATGTGCCCATACTGAGAGCCCTGATGGTGACTTGTATCCTTGATGGAACTCCACTCAACGTTGGCTAGATCTTCGTCAATGATCTAAAGGAGTATCTTCGCCTTGATGGTATGTCACTTCTATTCCTATCTCTTATTACTGAGTTGTGCCAGCTGGCTAGGGTTGAGGAGGATCCGGGGGACAACTGGGTAGAGCCGGGTAAGCCTATCTACCCCTAAAAGAAGAGAGGAGAGGGTGGAGTAGTTAAGAGTAAGAAGATAAAAGTGGGATTACCTCCTCAGGCCGAGCAGGTTAATCAGCCTTCTTCTTCCACAGGTGGACCATTTGATGCGCTTTCTGAGGAGATGTGGCAGGTTCGTGAGCTGGTATCTCGACTTCCACAGGGACTGAGGGAAACGTCTGAGGGACCCTCTACATATGTTTCACAGAAGGACTTCAAGAAGTACCTTGATGACCAGAAGAAACAGGGGGCTCATTTGAAGCAGTTGGAGAAAGCGTACACAGATTTGGCCACGACACATGGTGGCTTGAGTACTTCTCATGCCAAACTGCAGGTGCACATGCCCGAATGAAGAAAATGGAGAAGAAGAGGGATAAGTTCTTCATTTGCTTGTGGAAGGGTGTGAAGGCACTGTTTAAGGTGCTGAAGCCTCAGGAGCCACTGCCATCGACTGAGCCAGAGGAAAAGGATAATGTTCCAGCTCCCTGGTCCGAGAAGGAGAGAGAGGAGAGTGCGACAGAGTGTGATAGCGAGGGGAGTACCTGATGCAGTATTCAGGGGGTCACCGTTCATCTATTTTACTTTATTTGATAGATTTCGAGTTGTGGGGGCCTCTTTGAATAACTGTGATTGGGATGTAAACTTTTTATTTTCTTGTAGACGAATGTTAGGATTTGTATTTGTTTTTCCTATGACGATTTAGTTTGTTTCTATTGTTTTTGGTAAATTGGTTTGTTGTTCTTTGCTCATTATGCGACACTACTTTGTTTTCGTAGGAATTGTTATATTATATGCATACTATGTTTTACTTTGGTGGTGATATCTTTGGTAATCGGTTGATCCTTTTTGGAACAATTCGTTTCGATTCTTTCCGATGATGGATAACTTCGTGACTTTCTTTAGAGAATTGGTCTTGTAGTGTTGATATAATTTGTTAATTTAGAAATAATAGGTGGTTTAAGTTGAGGTTGTGCCCATAGTTTGGATTTTATGGCTTGTTTGGTGCCAACATGATTTACCTCGGCATATGAATTCTTGACCCTCTTTGAAAAAGAAATGGTTGAAGTAGGGATTATCATCACACAATATTCTATATGAACTCTTGCTCTTATATTCCAAAAGTAGTTTTCCAGGCTATATGTTGTTCCCTTTTGAGATTCACTGGTTTCAATTAGGCCTTGAGTTTTGTCTTCCACTTGAGTTTTCACGTGCCATGAGTGGGGTTATTTATTGGGAAGTTTTCTTGCGTCATCTGTGATTTTGGACTGGTGTTAAGGGAGAACCTGATCAATCGGTCCGCGGGAGAAAAGCACTTATTCCTGCCATTTGTAAGTGAGTAGAAGAATTCAATCAACGTTGGAGATAACAAGAATCGCACGATAAAGTAATATAAAATGGAGTTTAATCCTAACTTGATAGCCTCTGAGAGATAAGTACAGACGTCTCCGTACCAATCCTTCAGACTCAATTAATCTTGTTCGTGAATTGTGATACCTAAGCAAACTAGGGCTCTGAAACCAACTTGTCACGACCAGAATTCCCAACCCACGGGATCGTGATGGTGCCTAACACCACACTTTCTAGGCAAGCCAATGTTAGAACTTATTTTATTATGCTCTCTTAAGATTTGCATGTATACCACCGAACAATATAAAAATAAACTAAATCTATTACTTTCCCATGTATAACTTCATGAATAAAATAATAATCCAATAAATAGGCCGAGCCACGAACTAAATTTATAACCATAAAACTAACCCAGGGCCTAGTGTCACAATTAATGAAATACTAAGAATACTACAAATAATGGGCTGAAAGAATTATGTATCTGTTTTGAATGAAATAAAAGAATGTCTAAAAATAAGAGAAGACTCCAGGAATCTGCGGACGCCAGCAGATCTATCTTGTGTCTCCGAGCAATGATGACTGCTACTAAAATCTCCTAACTTTGACTAGTACTTTGAACTGCACAAAAGAGTGCAGAGTGTAGTGTCAGTATAACCGACCCCATGTACTGAGTAAGTGCCGAGCCTTACCTCAACGAAGTAGTGACGAGGCTACGGCGGGGCTAATGTAACATAACCTGTAACAATATATATAATAAAGTAAGAAAGAAATTCTAAGCAAAACTAGAACAATAAATAAAATAAATCAGGTGCCTTTTCTAGGCCTCAACTATAACCAAATAATCACATAAGTTTCCAAAGTTCTAAATTTTGACTTTAAAATAAAAGTAAGCGTGAAATACGAAAAATAGTAGAGTAAAGCAGTAATTTTTCAAATCTTTATTTTTTTTGGAAAATCAGTAAAACATAGGTGTCCTCCCTTATTTCTCCTTGTTGCGGCGTGCAACCCGCTCCCACCTGTCCCCCCTTATTCCTCCTCCCTATATAAATCACCCTTATTACACCTGTTGCGGCGTGCAACCCGATCCCACCTGTCCACCCTTATCACTACTTGTTGCGGCATGAAACCCACTCCCACATGACATTTCATCTCATTTTATTTATGAAAAGTTTCACAAGTCAGGCTGTCACGCCCCAAAATCGAGGAACGAGACCGGCGCCTAACCGGATGAACCCAGTCAAGCAGACCTGGTTTGCCTTTCCTACCCAACGTATTACCCCGTGTTCATAACATACATTATTCCATGTGAGTTAGAAAATTTAGATCCAAAGTAAAATTTACAACATGATTCCATTTTTCCTCTTCTAACTTTCAACAATATATAATCCAAAACATACAAGTTATAAATAACCTTTCTGATTTGCGATCCACAATTACAAGTGAGTACAACTACCGCCGAAAATATACATATATATACAACCCACATAGTGTCTACGGATCCTCTAAGAGTACTAGGAGTTTTACATAAACTTGCCGGCGACAAGGCCCCGACTATACCTTTTACATCATAAGCAGAAGAGAATGGTATAGTCAACACACGGCCCCAAGAGGAAATGGGGCTCACCAGAACTGCTGAAAAGATGAAGAGGAGGCACCACTAACGACGGGCTGAGCTACCTGCTATGGAACCACCTACATCCATTTAAAATATGTAGTGCCCCCGACAAAAGGGACGTTAGTACTGTTGAATAATACTAGTATGTATGAACAAAGTTTATTCTAAGTAGAATCAAATAGTACACAATTGGAGGACAGTTAGGACAACCACACAGATACCACATAAATATACAGAAAATCACAATAAAGATTTCACAGTTACTCATTTCCAAATATTCATCCGTTCACATTTCACCCTTATTACCTCTCCACCCTTATTACTTCGTGTTGCGGCGTGCAACCTGATCCCACCGTACATTCACATTTCACCCTTATTACCTCTCCACCCTTATTACTTCGTATTGCGGCGTGCAATCCGATCCCACCGTACAATTACATTTCGTAGCAACAATAACAGCCCACAATTAAATCACAAGGCTTCATATCATCAAGAGTACAATTTCATAATAACCAATCAATCATGTATTCACAATAGTCTTTATCAACCTTTAATTAAATCACAAAGATTCTCATCAATCAAGAATATAAATTTTTTACAACCAACAATCCGTACGAAGTCAAGCCACAATAAACCTTGCCAAGCAATGAGTCATATCCGATATTGCCATGGTCATTTAGTTTGATTAAATCAATTCACAACTCGTTTTCATCACTTGTTACACAGCCCTAAGCACTTAGATACATTCACACATTTGGGCTTTTTACCATTCTTTTATACCAACATATTCGAGCACTTAACGAACCTTGCACATGATAGAGTAATCACAAAGAAATCATCTTTCACAAATTCAATTAACATGATAATCGACTAAGAGAATCAGAGAATGAAATCTTACACCTCAATACTTCAGAACAATCAATTCACATGTATTTAGCAAGAACTCATACTAAATGCTCGGAAACCAACAAGGTGACTCTACGAAGATTAAAGTTAGCCATACATACCTCGAATCGGAATTTCCTTTTAGTTTCTATCACAATTCACCGAACCATCTAGCACCGTCAATCTATTCCACAATGTGACATATTTCCCTTAGAATTAGGAATCGTGAATTCAATTGGGCATTTTATCAAACACCATGTGACCCCTTAGGTTACTAACCCCCCTTTTTAGTGAAAATTTACTTTAATTAGCTTCCCTTTACTAGGTCATGGAAGATTGTTCACATGCATGCAAAGTTTCAACTTTTCCTTTTCAATAACCAACCTATGTGTGTTTTATTCATAACCAAAATCTGAGAATTAAAGGGAAATGGGGTGAAGACTTACCTCTTGGAGTGAAGAAGATGACAATAACTCGATAAATTCCGGGCTTGACTGATTTTGGATAAATCAAATTGGATGATGTTAAAACCTTCTCTCTCAAGAACTCTCTTTTCCTCTCTCTATTTTTGGTCAGAAAATCGCTAAAAATGAAGGGAAGGGGTGTTTTATTAAACGGGGGTGGGGGGGGGGGGTGAGGTTTTAAATTTAGAAAATAGGAGCCCCGACACAGAAATGCGGTCTGGAATGCGATCACATTCCTGCTATGCGGTCCGCATTCTTGTCTCAAAAATGGCCCTCAAATGGGCCAATATTCAAAAACAATCTGCCCAGGTATGCGACCACTATGCGGTCCGCATACCTGTTATGCGATCGCATAGTGCATCGCATAACCTTCCTCGCAAAAATCATGGAGCAAGAATGCGACAACTATGCGGTCCGCATACCCAAAATGCGATCGCATTTTGGGCCGCATAGTTGTCCTTAATTCGGACAGTAGCCTGTCCAGGTATGCGACCACTATGCGGTCCGCATACCTGTTATGCGATCGCATAGTGCATCGCATAACGCACAATTCCTGGAAATTTTTATCTTTTAAGCTTTGGGATACTTTTTACTCAAAATGGGTCCGTTTTAAGAATTCTTACAGTTATAACAACACATGGACCTATTCGAGCATTATTTTAGACATGAAATTTTACGGGTCTTTACACAGGCCAAGCCTTTCACAACATTTTTGTCTCAACAATCGTAAACAGAATATGGTACAACTCATAAACTTCATCAAATATCATTTCATAATGAAACCAACCGGAACATATGTAAATATCGTACCACTGTCATCCACCTCAATCTTTATGTACATAACAAAACCAAGGGAACAACCAACACTTGAAACATATGTGAAACAATACTTAACGATAAGTTAACGAATACAAATAGACGTGTAAACATCAATGATCATAAAACAATTAAGTCAGGAAGCAAATAATTGGAAATGGGGAAAGGGACCATGTTAAGCAGATAATTTGGTAGTGCATAGGTACTCGTCACCTCACCTATACACCACACACATGCAAATTCACATAGCAATCAAGTTGGGGATTCCTATTCCCTCAAGTCAAGATTAAGCCAAACACTTACCTCGATGTCTAAAGCAAATCACTGCTCTAGCACAACTTTTCCTTTAGAATTTGTCTCTATTCCGCTCGAATCTAATCACAATTGGTTCACTATCATAAATTATTTCTTAAAGGAATTAACTTTATTGAAAAACTATGGATTTCCTATGTTTTCTTATCAAAATACACAAATCGACCCGGGGTCTGCTTGGTCTAAACTCGAGGTTCGGGCCAAAACCCGTTTACCCATTCTACCCTGACTTGGATATACAATTGGTTTTGGAATCCGACCACTATTCGAGGTCTAAATTCCCACATTTTGAAATTCCTAAGTTCTACCCAAAAATCCCAATTTTTACATGAAAACTCTAGATTTTTGGTTGAAATATCGTTAAAAGTTGTTAAGGATTGAAAGGAATTAGTTAGAGATCACTTACCAATGATTTGGAGAAGTTTGGGTCTTTGGAAAATCACCTATGGAGGTTTAGGGTTTGAGAGAATTGAAAAATGGGTGAAAACCCCGTTTGAAATCTCACTTAGTAGGCTGCAGATGTTTCATTTGCGATTCGGAGTTTGCATTTGCGACATCTGGGCTCCCTATGTCACGACCCAAAATCCTAATCCAGGTCGTGATGGCGCCCAACAACGGGGTTAGGCAAGCCAACATAAATTTCACTAAGTGTTTCTTTTTATTTGATTCAATTATTCACCCATTTACCGAATTTACAAGTTAAATCATGATATCGAAAGATAATAACTCAGTGGTAAATAAAATAGCTTTAAAGAAGCGTGAGCCAAAAGACGAGCATATCTATATATACAGCCCAAAATTCCAAAATAACCACTACGTGTGTGCCAGGAACTAGTGTCACGAGTGTCACGGGCATACTAACAGGATAACCAAAAGATAGAATATACAATCCCACTGTCTGAATAAATAGACGGGAAACAAAAGTAAATGAAACTCCATGGTGCTGCTGGGGATCGCCAGAAGAAGCAGCTCACCGTGAAGTCAGGTCCGCTACGGTCAATATCTAGCTCCGGTCTAATAACCAAATGCACCAGCCTCAGAACCTGTACAGTTAAGTACAGAAGTGCAGCATGAGTACATAAATAATATGTACCCAGTGAGTATCCCGTCTAATCTCGAAGAAGTAGTGACGAGAGGTCGACTTGACACTCACTAAGGTCCAATAATATAACATATGACAGGATATAATGAAATACAGTAGGCAGGTAAGACAGTAAGCATCAAATGCATATCAAGTACAGAGATCCAGATAACTACTGAAAATAGACAACAATGTACACTTTCCTTTCCCCCCAAATAACCATCAAGTCAATATCAATGATAACAGTACCAAATAAACAAGCGCATACAAGGGTAAGACAACCAGCCGGAGTCAGAAGGATAATATCAATGCACTGCGGAGGATCGAACGACCCGTTCCATAAGTGCATTCCTACCATAGTCATGTCTGCGCTCTGCCGAGGATCGAGCGGCCCGAACCATAAATGCGTCTCTTAATCCGCCGTGGCGTACGACCCGCTCCCATAAGAGTGGGGGAAATCACACTCCGCTCGCGGAATGTAAATTGCGAGCGGTCACAAGCACATACAATATTATTAAAATTACTTTCCATAACAGTTTCCTCCCAATTATCCCATTCCATGAAATCTCAGAGAAACAATGCTAAGCATAACATGAGTTTATAACACAATAGTCATTACAAGGAAGAATATAAGGCATGTTGTGGGCGTAACTACCCGGACTTAACAATAATAGTCGCTACGTACGGACTCTCGTCACTTTGTACGCACATAGCCCCCAAAACAATTACACATAGCATATAAATCACCTATGGGGACAATTCCCTCTTACAAGGTTAGAAAGGAGACTCACCTCGTGTCGAATCTACCCCTCGGACCAAGGATGCACCCGAAACTCCGAATCTCTACACCTGAGGACTCGCAACTAGCCAAATATGGTACAATAATATCAATTCAAGCTCAAGGAAGGGAAATTATCCTATTTACTCAATAATTTAACATTCTTGAAGAATTACCAAATTTCGACCCCGGGCCTGCACGCTCGAATTCTGAAAATTCTTGAAGCAATCACTCACCCATAGCCTAAGGATCATTAATATGTGATTTCTACTTGAATTCATATCAATAAACGAACAATTCACCAATTTTCCTCAAGAACCCTAAGTACTACCCAATTCTTGATTTTTTTCAATGATATCGTAGTTGACCCAAGTTGAAATCTATGTATTAATCTAGTATTGAAGTGGAATTAACTTACCTTGACAGACGCTAGGTCGTGGGATAATTTCTTCAAGCTACCAAGCTCTCAAATGGAGGATTTTATATGTTAAAAGATGAAGAATCCCGAGTTTTAAAGAATATATACTGCCCGCCTACAGGGATTCTGCACCTGCGGTCTCGCACCGGCGAGCTGGGGCTCGCACCTGCGGAACTGAGCAAGAGGGGCTGGGGTCGCACCTGCGGAGAGATGACCGCAACAGCGGTTCCGCTCCTGCGGACTTTTGTCCACACCTGCGAGAAAGGGGGACCCCAGGGGTTTTTCGCACCTACGAGGCTGGGATCGCAGGAGCGGTCCCGCACTTGCAACTGGGCAACCGCACCTGCAGTCACACCAGCAACAGATGCACCAGCAGTTGTTTTGGCTGGTTTTTGGCCTCGTGTGGTGTCCGGGAGGCACCTGGGCCCACCCAAGCCCTCGTCCAAATTTACCAACAAGTCCCAAATCATAATACGGACTCGCTCGAGCCTTCAGAACACTCGAAACAATTCTAAAACTCAAAATCACACCCCAAAACCCCCAAATACATAACTTAAGAACTTCAAGTTCTTGATTTCTATAACGGTGCCCGGACCGACCTATACTACTCGGAATGACTTCAAATTTTGCAGGCAAGTCATAAATGACATAATGGAACTATTCCCGGTCTCAAAATTCTGTTCGGACCCTGATAACACAAAATCACGTTCCAAACCAAATTTCAAACTTAAGGAAATCCGTATTTCTATATTGGGCGCCGCAATGCTCCCGGGTCATCAAAAACCCGTTCCGAACATAAGCCCAAGTCCGAAATCATCATACAAAGCTACTAAAACTTTCGGAACTCGATTCCGAGGTCGTTTGCTCAAAATGTTGACCGAAGTCAAACTTGGCCAAAAAGGCCAACCTTAAGGAACCAAAGTGTTCCTATAGCACTCTAAACACTTCCAAATCCCGAACCACCTATCCCCGCAAGTCTTAAATCACGAGAAGCCGCTATGGGAAGTTTCATCTAGGGGAATGGGGTCCTAATACGTAAAACGACCGGTCGGGTCGTTACACCCTAGGCATACTTCGCATTTGCAATGTATATATATATATATATATATATATATATATATATATATATATATATATATATATATATGTCGCTTTTGCGACATTTGGGATCCTAAGCATACTTCGCATTTGCGACATCTGGGCACACCAGAAACCAGCAATGTTTCCCGAAACGAAAATGGGCATAACTTTCTTATACGATATCCAAATTATATGATTCTTTTTCCTATGGCTCCGTAATTACAATAAGGATCTAATGGTTCAATACAAACTGAATTTGGAGATCGTTTGCTTAAGGTGGTATAATTTATGCTTGAAGAAACGACGATGAAGCATCAAAAACAAGCACAACATAGCCTAAACCTATCCGAAACTCACCCTCGAGGCTCCAAACCAAACATGCACGCAGGTCTAAAAACATCATACAAACTTGCTTGTGCGATCAAATAATCAAAATAACATCACAAACTACGAATTTAACCTCAAAATTCATAATGTTTCTCAAGAACACTCAAATTTTCTAACTTTTCAACCGGACGTCCAAATCACGTCAAATAAATTCCGATTCTCACCAAATTTCACAGATAAGACTTAAATATCATAAAACACTTGTACCAGGATCCAGAACCAAAATAGAGGCCCGATACCAACGAGTTCAAACATTAATTCATTTCTTTATTTCCTTTAAAACAAGCACAACAATTTTCTTCAAAAATTGTCTTCTAAGTCTAGGGACCTTGTAATTCTATTCCGGGCATACGCCCAAGTCCCATATTTTACTACGGACCTCCCGGAATTGTCAGAACACAGATCCAGGTCCATTTACTCAAAATGTTGATCAAAGTCAACTAAAACCAAATTTTAACCTAAAATTACTATTTCTCATATTTTCACATAAAAGCTTTCCGGATTCACGTCCGGACTGTGCGTGAAAATCGAGGTAATTAAAATTAGTCTTTTTAAGGATAATGAGTCTAGAATGGAGTCTTAATTCATAAGATGACCCTTTTGGGTCATCACAATCTCTCCCTCTTAAACAAATGTTCGCCCTTGAATGGACATAGAAAATTTACTTGGTTTTATAATTAGTTCTTGGGGGATATCTACTTTACGAATCCATCTCGGACCCCCAAGTAGTTATCTAAATAGGCTAACCTCCTTGTCGCTCTCGGACTGAAGGGTAACTCCTTTTATATTTGGGAAACATAATAAAGAGGAATTGATATCCACCCATTAGAAAAATATTGGATAATCGTCTATAAATGATCGATTGAGGCTCATTATACTTATCATTTTGAAAGTGTGGATGAAAGGTCAAGAAGAATCCATTCCGAGGAAAAGTGAATTTTACTTGAGAAATTCAAGAATTGAACATCCGCCAACCGACTCCATGAGTATTTGTGATACCAAGAAAATGAGGGCTTAGAGTCAACCGGTGTAATTAAAAATATGGTTGAAATCGATTCTAGTCCGGGGAAAAATAAAGGATATCAAAATTCGGGGAAGAATTGAATTTCGAAGGTTTGACAGCAATTGTTCATGCATTAAAGATATGGAGGCACTATCTCTATGGTGTGCCGTATGAGGTTTTCATAGACTATCGCGGTCTCCAGTACTTGTTCCAGAAAAAAGGATCTTAATCAGAGACAGAGGAGATGGTTGGAGTTATTGAAAGATTACGACGTCACATTCCAAGCATTTCTCAACATCAGACCTGCGTGGTGATATGAAAATTGAACTACACGAGTCAAGAAGAGATTACGAGGAGGAACAACAAAAGTCGCACCATTTACAATTTGAAAGGGATAATAGGTCAAATAATATTTCTCACATGAAACCGAGAAGTGCAAAGTGGAGGAATTAGAGTTCGGTCTTGATCATCAACCTACCATTCTCACCGTTCTTGGTCACAAGCTTGATTCCAAATTAGGTGGCCAATTTCTGTTTCTCAAGTTGCGAGACTAATGGTAACATTAACTTATGTCGTGCCATGTTGTTAAATATGGCGCTTGGTGGTAGCAATCCACTATTTCTCAAAATGATTAGTTGTTCTAAAAATTTGAATTGTTTAGTACAGGGAACATTTTATGATTACTTTATTGTTATTTTATTGTTATTTTATTATTATTTATTATTATTATTCTGTTTTAATTTATTTATTTAAAGTGGAGTTCGCATTTGCGAACTGGGCGATTTCCTGGGGAAGTTCACATTTGCGAACTGCATGTCGCAAATGCGACGTCTGAGGCGCTTAACTGGTCTTGACGGTTTCTTTTTTCATAAAACTGAAAATTCCTTAGAGACCCAATAAAAACAGGCGATTTAAGTTCTCCCAACCTTCAAGCTCTAAAATCTTCACTTCTAAGTGCAATCAATTAGGTATAATCACTAAATTGTTGCATCTTCTTCTTCTTCTTCTTCAATTATTTTCTAGGTGAGGTTGGTTGAGAGTGTTAGTCCAAAAATGTGTTAGGAACTTGGGAAAAATCTGATTTCCCTTTGATTATTAGAAATAGGAGCAAAATTTTGAGCCTAAATTTCGAAGTTTCTTTGCATTTCATAGTTGTATGTGATGTTTATTGCATGCTTTAGTGTTTAAAGACTGTTTGGGGGTGTTTTGGGAGTGTTTAGAAGTGATTTCATGGAAGAAAGTTTCAGGTAGGGGACTGTTCTAGGGCTGGGGACGGCGGCTTTGCATTTGCGAACTCTGACTGTTCTGGAAGACTTTGCAATTGCGAAGAAATTTTCGCAATTGTGATATAGGAATATTTCGCATTTGCGAGGCAAAATTTCCCAAATGCGACATCTGAAAGGGACTGGGGACTTCGCAATTGCGACATCAGAGGGCAACTGTTGACTTCGCATTTGCGAAGAAAAATGTTGCAAATGCGACATCAGAGAGCGAGCACTTGTAGATTTTGAAATCTCTGAATTTTTTTTCTAAGTATGGTTTCAACTGTCCGATAACTCTTTTAACATCTAGGATTCATTTTGCAACATATTTCATAGCTATACCCCGTTTTCATTTAGATGATTTGCTTTGCAGGCACATACATTGAGAATGAGTTCTAACTCTGCCGAATCCTCGCCCGAAAGTCCTATGGAGCTTGAGGAGAATTATGACCAACACTGATTTTTATCATGGGAGTGTCAGGAACGGTATTATAACGAGCAAATCACAAAGAAGCTGCTCCCGAAAAGTGGAATTGTGATGGATATAGTTGAGGAACGCCTTCTTGAGTTGTACTAGAGGCTTGTATCTATGGGTTGGATCTGCTTCGCCCCTCACCCTTGCAGGTCAAATGAGCAATGGGTGAGGGAGTTCTATGCTAATCTCCATTCCATCAGCATGAGAAAGCCAAAGATTAGGATTCAAGGAAAGATGATGCATTCCGGGGCAGAAGCTGTGAACAACATCTACCACCTCCCTAACCATGACATGGATCCATTTCGTGTAAGAGATCGTCTCCCAGGGGATTGGATGGCCTCCCAATTATGCCCAGGTGTGGATGTTCCTTGGGCCGTGCATAAGAAAGGAATTACATCCCAAGAGTTCACCTCTGAAGCCAAGATATGGATAGCCATTGTGTGCAGTCGCGTCTCTCCGGTGTCCAATATCTGGAATAAGCCCATACTGAGAGCCCTGATGGTGGCTTGTTGTGATGACCCAAAAGGTCATCTTAAGTAATTCTAGCTAAATCTGTGTTCCGAGGCCCCGAAAGCCTCCGATAATCTCACCTCGATATGCGTGCACAGCCCGGGCATGTAGCCGGGAAGCTTCTATGTGAAAATTTGATAAAAATGGAACTTTGAATTGAATAATTGAATAAAGTTGATTTTGGTCAATATTTTTGGTAAACGGACCCGGACTCGTGACTTGACGGTCCCGGAGGGTCCGTAGGAAACTATGGGACTTGGTCGTATGCCCGGAAGAGAATTCCGAGGTCCCAAGCCCGAGAAATAAATTTTTTAAAAAAAATTGTTTTCTGTAAATAATAAAGGATTTTGAAAATAAATTATTATGTGAAAACTGTGTTAACGGACCCGTATTATGGTTTCGAAGCCTGGAATAGGTTTATTATATTTTATGTGACTTATCTGTGAAATTTGGTGTAAAGAGGACTTGAAATGACGTGATTCGGATTGAAATTGGAAAAGTTAAGCTTTATGAAGTTTTAAGAAATTTCTAAGAGTTTTGAGGTTTAATTCCGTGTTTTTGATGATATTTTGGTGATTTAAAAGCCTGAATAAGTTCGTAAGATGTTTTGAGAGTCGTGTGTGTTTTTGGTTTTGAGCCCCGAGGGCTCGGGTGAGTTTCGGGTAGCTAACGAAGTGTAAAAAGTTGGAAAAATCTGGTGTTTTGAAGTCAGATCTGGTGTCTGGTGTTTTCTTCTCTGCGATCGCACCCTTGAATCTGCGATCGCATAGGGTTATCTTGAGGGACCCAAATGTTGTTTTCTGTGATCGCATGGTTGCCTCCGCGATCGCAGACTTATGCCCAGATGCCTTCCGCGATCGCATCTCTCACTCCGCGATCGCATACTGTATTAGGTGGGTAAGGGGAGCTGGGGGGGAGTTACTCTGTGCGGTCGCTATTTCCTTTGTGTGATCGCATAAGGGGGAAGTCGTATACCTGTGCGATCGCATTAGCCCTTCCGCGATCGCAGTGTACCCAGCCTTGGTCTCTATGCGATCGCATCCCTGCTTCCGCGATCGCATAGAGATATTTCGCCCAGTTATTAAATGAGTTCAAAACAGAATATTTCATACGGGACCTTGCTATTTTCAGCCTTCTTCTCCCCCTCCAACCTCCATTGTCGACCCCCAAGCTAGGATCCTTCAATAAACCTTTGGGTAAGTGATTTCAACTTCTATTTCTTCCCCTTTCCTTTCATAATCACTAGAAAACTAGGCCAAAAATCATAAAATCAAATAAAAATTAGGGGTTTTGGGTAGAATTAGGTTTTTGGGAAAATTGGGTGATTCAACTTCAATTTGGTGTCGGATCTTAAAACTAATTACATATTTGAACTCGTGGGGTAATGGGTGAACGAGTTTTGGTCCGAACCTCGAGTTTAGACCACGTGGGCCCGGGGTCAAATTTTAGAAATTTTGGAAGAATGCTAGAAATTGAATATCTAGGCTATGGGGTTGTATTGTTGAGTCTTT
>ML248414.1:0-20166 GCA_005239495.1 Nicotiana undulata | reverse complement strand
ATTTCAAGAAACTCTTTCTTGAATTCAATCTATCTTTAATTTTTCGTCTTTTTGTTTCTTTATTTTTCTTTTAGCTTCCGTATGTTTCTTGATTTTATTTAGTAGTTCTCGGACCCCTATCGTTTTGTTATCATCGTGGATGCTTTCATGGATCACTTCTTGCCTGCCGAGACTGTGGCAGCCTGTGCTACGGAGTTTGAGGTCCTCAATCAGGGTAATATGAGTGTGTGGGAGTATCCCTTGGTTGTGAATGAAGCTGCTACAGCTGCCTTGCACTCAAACATGAATTATGGGAAGATTGTGGGATTCGCCCAGGCTACAGAGGCTAGGAAACTGAAGATAAGGTCAGAGAGAGAGAGAGTAGCAGTAGGGCCCGGTCAGCGGGCTACTCGGGGAGTTCAGTTGGAGGAGAGAGACCCGTTCATGGAAGAGGGTCATCAGGGCCATCTCGATATTATGCACAGTCCTCAGCCAGTGCACCGCCATCAGTGCACTGTTTCCAGCAGAGCAGTCGCTGAGGACCAAGATGAGATAGCAGGAGACCCCATCAGTTAGGTCACCTAGGAGGGAGGTTCCAGCAGCAGGGGAGGGCTCCGTGCCCTAAGTGTGGGAGGTTCCATGCCGAGTCTTGTTATCTGGATCTCCCGGTGTGCTACGGGTGTGGAGTGAGAGGTCATATTCAGCGGGATTGCCGTGCACCCAGTCAGGGCAGGGGTAGGGGTTTTGCTCAGTCATCCGGTTCTTCAGTCGCCACATCTTCAAGGCGTCCTCCAGCACCAGCGGGGCGTGGTGGAGTTAGGGGTTGAGCTCGAGGTAGAGGTGGACCCAGCCGGTTCTATGCTTTGAGTGGTCGCCAGAACGCGGAGGCTTCTCCAGATGTTGTTACAGGTATTCTGACTGTTCAAGCACTTGATTGTTATGTTCTTATTGATCCGGGGTCCTCCTTGTCTTATGTTACCCCGTTTATTGCTTCAAGTTTTGGGATAGAACCCGAACAGCTTCATGAGTCGTTCTCTGTATCGACTCCGGTTGGTGATTCTATTACAGCCGCGCGAGTCTATAGGAATTGTGTTGTCACGGTATGTGGTCGCGTTACCACGGCCGATCTTATTGAGCTTGGGATGGTAGATTTTGATATTATTATGGGAATGGACTGGCTTTATTCGTGCTTCGCTAAACTTGACTGCCAAACCAGAATCATGAGGCTAGAGTTTCCTAATGAGCCGGTTATTGAGTGGAAGGGAAATGGTGTGGTGCCGAGGGTAGGTTTATTTCCTACCTTAAGGCCTCGAAGATGACTAAAATGGGGTGTGTCTATCATTTGGTCCGAGTTGCGGACACCACTTCAGAGGTGACTGCTCCCGAGTCCGTGCCTGTAGTGAATGAGTTTCTTGAAGTATTTCTGGACGAGCTTCCAGGGATTCCTCCAGATAGAGAGATCGATTTCGGGATTGATGTACTACCAGATACGCAGCCAATATCTATTCCACCATACAGAATGGCGCCAGCAGAGTTGAGGGAGTTAAAGGAGCACTTGAAAGATTTATTAGAAAAGGGGTTCATTCGGCCGAGCGTGTCACCGTGGGGCGCTCCGGTTCTTTTCGTCAGAAAGAAGGATGGGTCGCTTCGGATGTGTATCGATTATCGGCAGCTCAACAAAGTCACTATCAAAAACAAGTAACCATTGCCTTGAATAGATGATTTGTTCGATCAATTGCAATGTGTGAGGTTCTTCTCCAAAATTGATCTACGGTCTGGGTATCATCAGTTGAATATCAGAGAGCAGGGTATTCCTAAGACTGCCTTCAGGACTCGTTATGGTCATTTTGAATTTTTGGTAATGTTTTTTGGGCTGACCAATGCTCCAGCAGCTTTCATGGATCTTATGAATCGAGTTTTCAAGCCATTTCCAGACTCCTTCGTGATTGTTTTCATTGATGACATCCTTGTCTATTCGCGGAGTCGGGAGGATCATGCTAATCACCTCAGGGCAGTTCTGCAGACTCTTCATCATCACCAGTTGTACGCTAAATTTTTGAAATGTGAGTTTTGGCTAGAATCAGTCACCTTTTTGGGTCATGTTGTTTCCAGAGAAGGGATTTAGGTTGATCCCTAGAAGATCGCGGCAGTGAAAGATTGGCCTAGACCAACGACCCCGACAGAGATTCTTTGTTTCTTGGGTCTAGCTGGGTATTATCGGAGGTTTGTGGAGGGATTCTCTGCCCTCGCCACCCCATTGACTAAATTGACGCAAAAAGCATTAAAGTTCCAATTGTCCGACATTTGTGAGAAGAGTTTTCATGAATTGTCGAGATTGACTTTGGCACCGGTATTGACCTTGCCAGAAGGTATAGAGGGATTTGTGGTTTATTGTGATGCTTCAAGGGTTGGGTTGGGGTGTGTGTTGATGCAACATGGCTTAGGCATATGCTTCAAGGCAACTCAAGAATCACGAGAAGAATTATCCGACGCATGATTTGGAGCTCGCGGCAGTGGTGTTTGCATTAAAGATTTGGCGGCATTATCTTTATGGGGTCCACGTGGACGTGTTCTCCGACCACAAAAGTCTTCAGTATTTTTCAAGCAGAAGGAGCTGAATCTAAGGCAGCAGAGGTGGTTAGAATTGCTTAAGGATTATGATATGAACATCTTGTGCCATCTAGGGAAGGCGAATGTGGTGGCCGACGCTCTCAGTCGGAAGTCTATGGGTAGTTTGGCTAATTTGGAAGCGGATCAGAGGCCCTTGGCTCGGGAGGTTTATCAATTGGCAAGTTTGGGGGTTTGTCTTTCGACCTCAGACGAAGAGGAGGTTATGGTGCATAATGGAGCAGAATTGTCACTTGTAGCGAAAGTCAAAGAAAAGCAGTTTATTGATCCAGCATTGGCACAGTTGAAGGAGGCAGTTTTGAATAACAAGATTTCAGCATTTTCACTCGGCAGCGACGATGGGGTATTGCGATGTCAAGGTAGGCTATGTGTTCCAGATGTAGATAATCTTCGTGAGAGGGTAATGGCGGAGGCTCATAGCTCCAGGTATTCTGTGCAGCCAGGTTCTACGAAAATGTATCACGATCTCAAGGAGATTTATTGGTGGAATGGTATGACGAGGGGTGTGGCGGACTTTGTGTCCAGATGTCCGAATTGTCAGCAGGTGAAGGCCGAGGACTAGCGACCTGGTGGATTAACTCAGCTTTTGGAAATACCGACGTGGAAATGGGAAATGATTAATATGGATTTCGTGGTAAGGTTACCTCGCACTCAGCGCAAGTTCGACTCAATTTGGGTGATAGTGGATCGACTCACCAAATCAGCTCACTTTTTGCCAGTCAAGTCCACCGATACTGCAGAACGGTACGGTCAGTTGTATATCAAGGAAATAGTTAGACTTCATAGCACTCCAGTTTCTATTATCTCGGATCGAGGGGCCCAGTTCACAGTTAATTTTTGGATGAAATTTCAGCAAGGTTTGGGTACTCAGGTGAATCTCAGCACGACTTTCCATCCACATACTGATGGTCAAGCAGAGCGGACTATTCAGACGCTTGAAGATATGTTACGGTCTTGTGTTTTAGATTTCAAAGGTAGTTGGGATGACCATTTGCCTCTTACAATAACAGCTTTCATGCTAGTATTCAGATGGCCCCATTTGAAGCATTGTACGGAAGAAGGTGTAGATCTCCGATTGGATGGATCGAAGCTGGTGAGACGGAATTGTTGGGGCCAGATCTTGTGCACCAAGCTATGGAAAAAGTTAGAGTCATTCAGGAGAGGATGAAAACTGCCCAGAGTCGTCAGAAATCCTATGCGGACGTTCGTCGAAGAGAATTAGAGTTCCAGGTAGATGATTGGGTGTTCTTGAAGGTGTCTCCCATGAAGGGAGTGATGTGGTTTGGGAAGAAAGGGAAGTTGAGCCCTAGGTACGTCGGGCCATATCGGATCGTTCAAAGGATAGGACGGGTGGCTTATAGGCTAGAATTGCCCCTTGAAATGCCATTAGTGCACCCAGTGTTCCATGTGTCTATGTTGAAGAAAGTAGTTGGAGATCCATCCGCCATCGTGCCACTTGGGACTATTGAGGTTAATGAAGAGTTATCATACAAAAAGGCTCTGGTTCCTATTCTTGATAGGCAAGTCCGTAAATTGAGAAACAAAGAGATTGCTTTTGTTAAAGTGTTGTGGCGAAGTCAACGAGTCGAGGAAGCCACGTGGGAAGCAGAGAATGAAATGAGAGAAAAATATCCCCATCTGTTTGAGCAAGTCTAGTAGTGATCGTGCGAACTATTATCCCAAGGCAATTTGATGTTGTATTCAGATTCGTGCAAAGGCACCCCATTTTCCCCTAATTGCCTTATTGATGTAACTTTCTAATGCGTGCTAAAATGGTATATGATATTATTAACTGGGTAGTGTGCAACCCTTGAAGGAAATGAAAGTCTTGTGAAACTTATGTGATAGGCAAATGATCAATAGTAGTTTAGATTAGTAATGATTAATTAAAATATACATACGTGTATTGAGGTGATTGAATCGTATGGGACTCATTAAAATGACCAAACTTATGTGCAAGTATGTGCCGCTAATTGAATCATATGCTAATTTGTGATGTAAAGAGAATGAACTATGTGTAGTTGTCAAAGTGATTGGACATGTGCAAGTGTTAAGGTAATGAATTGTATACCAGTTGTAGGGATAACACAAACTATATAATGATGCTTGGAAATGTGTTTCGGGGGCTCTCTGGCAGGTAGATAGGTCTAAATACAAAGGAAACTCTGGCAAACTTTCCTGAAAATATTGGAGTTAGTGTAAATCTGGAAGTTTGCATATCATGTTTTCAAANATGTAAGGACCCGTAAAATTTCTTGTTTAAGATAATGCCCGAATAAGTCCCCGAGTTGTTATAACTGTAGAAATCCTTAAAACGGACCTATTTTGAATTAAAATACCCCGGAAGTTGAAAGATGTAATTTTCCAGAAGTTGGGCGTTATGCGACGCACTATGCGATCGCATAACGGGTATGCGGACCGCATAATGGTCGCATACCTGTCCCAAATTGAGGACAACTATGCGGTACAGAATGCGATCGTATTCTGGTTATGCGGACTGCATAGTTTTCTCATTCTTGCCCATTGGTTTTTGGTGAGGGCGGTTATGCGACGCACTATGCGATCGCATAACGGGTATGCGGACCGCATAATGGTCGCATACCTGTCCCAAATTGAGGACAACTATGCGGTCCAGAATGCGATCGTATTCTGGTTATGCGGACTGCATAGTTTTCGCATTCTTGCCCATTGGTTTTTGGTGAGGGCGGTTATGCGACGCACTATACGATCGCATAACGTGTATGCGGACCTCATAGTGGTCTCATACCCGCACAGTGTGTTTTTAAAGTTGGCCCATCTTGAGGGCCATTCTGCGACTGGTCTGCGGACCACATGTCAGGATTGCGATCGCATTCCTGACCGTATTCCTGTGTCGGGATCCTAGTTTTTCTAATTTTAAAACCCGATCCCCAGTTCATTAAAACACCCACCCCTTCATTTTAACAAGTCTTCTGAACAAAATAGAGAGAAGGAAAGGGGAGTTCTTGATAGAGAAAGTGGTTCTTCCACCAAAGTGATTTTCAAAGTCCCTCGGGCCTGGTAATTCGAGTAATCTCCTTCTTCCTCATTCTAGAAGGTAAGGGTTCCCAACCCTTTTTCCATTAATTTTCTGATTTTAAACAAAGGGAGGATTAGTATGGATTGATTCTTGAAAATATTAACTAGACCTTGCATGCATGTTTAATAATGGTGTTAATCTAGTAAGAGGGAGTGGTTTGGGGTAAATTCCACAAAGACAGGGTTGGTAATCTAATGGGGTCACATAGTGTTCGGCAAAATGCTTAAGAGAGTCCGAATTGTATGCATGACTTCCATTTCTGAGTTGAATATGTTTAGTTGTGAACTAGATTGACGGTACTAGTCGGTTCGGTGATTTGTGAGTAAAATTTAAAAAGGGATTTCGACTCCAGGTATGTATGGCTAACTTTAACCCTTGTAAAATCCCTCTTGTTTTAGAAAGCATACGGTATGTGTACTTATATGAAAATATGTGAATTGACTGTCTAGTTGATTGCTACCCCACTGTGTTAGATGAGATTTTGAATTGTGACTTGGCGTGCCTACCTTATTATGTGCAAAGATGGTAGTTGTTTAAAGTTATTGATATTAAGCATTGTAAATAAGTTGAACGGTTATGGCAACACCTTGTGCATAAATTGCTGCTTGATGAAAGTTTGGGATGCCTTGAGCCCAAGTAAATGAATTGTTAAATGTGAACTGTGATCCTTGAAAGGAAGGCCCTTCTGATGAAATTGTTTGGTGTTGTTGTTGAACTTGTGATCCTTGAAAGGCCCCTTGTGATGAAATTGTTTGGTGTTGTTGTTGAATTTGTGATCCTTGAAAGGAAGGCCCTTGTGATGAAATTGTTTGGTGTTGTTGTTATGAAATATGAATTGTCAGGTGGGATCTGGTTGCGCGCCGCAACACGAAGTAATAAGTTGTGGGTTGTGGTGATAAGGGTGGCCGAGGTAATAAGGGTGGAAAAGTGATTGTTATTACTATTGATATGAAATTGATGAAACTCGTGAATATGGTGGTGTTGGAAAGGGAAAAAGGAGAGGTTGTAAAATTGTTGACTTTGATTTTCTCTTTCCGTGTGTTTTGATTGTTGGTCCTATTGCTGTCCTTTTTCTTATCTGTATATTGGTTGATTGTACTTGGGATAAAGTTTGTTCATACATACTAGTACTATTCCACAGTACTAACGTCCCTTTTGCCGGGGGCGCTACATCTTTTATATGGATGTAGGTGGTTCCATAGCAGGTAGCTCAGCCCGCCGTTAGTGGTACCTCCTCTTCATCTCTGCAGCAGTTGTGGTGAGCCCCTTTTCTCCTTGGGGCCGTGTGTGGATCATACCACCCTCTTTTGCTTATGTTGTAAAGGTAGAGTCGGGGCCTTGTTGCTGGCAAGTTATGTAAAATCCCTAGTATTCGTAGAGGCTCCGTAGACATGATGTGGGTGTATATATGTATTTTTGGGTAGTAACAGTACGTACTCGGAACCGTGGATCATGTTGGAAAGTTATGTATGTATTATGTATGTTTTAATATCAACCGTTGAAATGCTAAAAGAGGTAAAAAATGGAATTATGTTGTAAGATGTACCTTGAATCTAAATTCGGCTAACTCACTTGAAATAATGCATATTATTAACGCGGGGTAATACGTGAGGCAGGAAAGGCAATCCAGGTCCGCTTGACTGGGTTCACCCGATTAGGCGCCGGTCTCGTCCCTCGATTTTGGGGCGTGACAATAAAGACTGTATACGGTCAAAATTGGGGAAGGCCGATTTTGAGGCTTCTATGGCGTTCCAAGCCCGGTCTCGATGAGCTCGGAGCAGTGTCTGAGGGTCGACCCCGAGGTGCATCCTTCGAGAAATTATATCGAAGGCTCATCCCAGCATACCTTGAGGCAGGATAAAAATCGAAGATCGTCATGGAAAGGCGGGAAATTTCCAAGGGCACGTGATTAGAGCTGACAAGGTCTGCAAGAATAGTGTGAGTCCGTACTGAGCCATTATACAGTTGTACCAATAGCATTTCTTTGTCATATTCAGTGTCATGGGAGGCTTTCCAGCCATGCCCCATGACCCCTTGGACGCGCCCCGTGGCATCCTGGCAAGCCTCCCAACGCCTAGTGCCACAAACGACCCCGTGGTCTTGGCCGCGCCAAGTAACAGCGCGCATGTGCTTCTGTCACCCCACCGATATCCCTCGCTAGCGCCCAGTCGCAAGCAGCAGCTAACAGCGCCGTGCGCAGATCGTGATGCCTGAGACAAAGTTGCTGACAACGGACATGTTTTTACCTTGTAGAAAACTAAGCTCTTTTCATTGTAAATATAGAGTAGTTTTATTCCATGTACTTTCATTATGTTTCTCTAGCGTAGTTTAGTCAAGTCTTATAACTTTGGTTTTTTTTAAGCATTATTAGGGGGGATCAAGCAATCAAAAACTTTCTAGCAAGCAATTTCTATACTGGTGTATCTCCCCCTCGTCACCGTGTTGCCTTCTTTTGTAATAGTTTTCATTAATGCAATCAAGCTTTTATTCAACTCTCATTACTGTTCTCTCAATTGCTCTTGACATTGATTTTCCCGTACGGCACTAACAATCTCATCTAGCATACTGAGGGGACCTCACTTGGCGGACAACAACTACACTAACATCAGTCGCATAGCCTTACGTCGCCCTTCCAAGGAATCTCAGGAAGGCGCCATGTAACAGTTGGTATTAGAGCCTAGGCTCGACATCGGACGAGGGAACACATTGACATTACCACCATTTCTGACCATGGTGAATCATGGGGACCGCATTGCGGCCCTTGACGAGACGATTGACATATTACGACCCATCGTGGATACGATGCCGGAACTAAGAACCAGCCCAGTACAAAGGTTGGACGACCTAGACCATAGAATGGCCCAGCCCGAAGTTGACATAGAAAACATCAGTCGCAACTCTGAAGGAGACCAAAAAATGGCAGCTACTGAGGGAGCCGAAACTTTTGGTAAATTCGAGGCCCTCCAACAGGATCGCGTCGAGGATTTATCCCACAAGGCACAAGAGGCAGACAGGATGACTGCCATGCAGCAAACTATAGACGACTTGGCAGTCCAGCTCAATATTGTCAATGCTGGTCTACAAGGCTTGCTTCGGGGAGGCGGAAATCAAATCGGGGGTGCTGTGAACCTCGTCCCCATGGCACAGAAACTGAAAATTCCTGAGCCAAAGCCATACAGTGGGGCTAGGAATGCTAAAGAAGTGGAAAATTTCATCTTCTACATCGAGCAGTACTTCGATGTCGTGGGAGGCCTAGAAGAAGCCAAGAATGTAGCAACTGCTGCCATGTATCTTCAGGGTGATGCTAAGCTCTGGGGGAGGGTGAAGTACGAAGCCATCAGGGCCGCTGAAGATGCTCTGGAGACATGGGTGGAGCTGAAGGCAGCCATACGCCTACAGTTCTTCCCCGAAAATGTTGAGTACAATGCAAAGAGAAAACTACGGGAGCTCCGCCAGACTAAATCAGTGCGGGACTACGTGCGGGAATTCTTTGCACTCATGTTGAACAACTGCGACATGGGGGACAAAGACAAGCTCTTCACATTCCTGGAAGGGTTGAAACTTTATGCCTGCATGAAGCTGCAGAGACAAAGGGTAGATACCCTACCCAAGGCAATCAAAGCAGCGGAATGCCTTGGGGACTATCAAATGGAAACTCGGAAGGATGGGCCGCAGCCGCCTATCCGAGCGGGTTACAAAGGAGGTCAGCCTAACAATGGTGTCCCTAATAGAAGTGGGGGAGATCGGAGTGCAGCCAAATCTAAGGCTCCCTCCTCAAGCAGCAACAATGTTGCGTCAAACAAGAATGATCGGGGGAGAAAGCCCCCCTCAGGATGTCGTCATTGCGGCGGGCCACATTGGAATAATGAATGCCTATATGCACAGATGAACGCCCATTAAGCTTATGATGATAGGACGGATGACGAAGCAGATGATGAGGAGCAGACCGAACCAGTCATTGCCTTCAATGCAATAATTGGTTCTATTTTTGAGGCATTAGCGGGAACTAGTACTGGTATCCGCAAGAAGAAGGACCCCTGCCCAATCGCCAAGAAAGGAAAAAAGGAGACGAATAAAGGGACTCCTCCAAAACAAGAGAGGACCTTGATGTTCGTTGAACTGAAGGTAAATGGAAAGCCCATTTGGGCGATGATGGATACAGGTGCTACTCATAACTACTTGGCCTCAACTCAGGTGGAGCGCCTTGGTATAGTTGTAGGAAAGGGCAGAGGTCATGTCAAGGATATCAACTACCAGTGGGTGGAATAGACAAAGAAGTACCAGTGAAGATGGGTTCTTATGAAGGAAAGTTCAACTTGCGCGTGGTGATCCTAGATGACTTCGAGTTGATAGTTGGGATAGACTTCTTGAGGCAAACCAACACCATGCCCGTACCATGTGCGGATATGCTTCTGATGATGGAGTGAACGGGGCCAAGCCCTACATTATTCCGTGCATGCCCATGAAGATAGCCGCTGAGAACATCTCCGCCTCACAACTGAAAAAGGGAGTCAAGAGACATGAACCTACATTCCTGGCTACCATATGCATTGAAGAGGTAGAACGCTCATCGGGTCCCTTTCCTACAGCTGTAAAGGAGCTACTACTAGAATTTGAAGATGTCATGCCATAGGAAATGCCAAAGCGACTTCTGCCTAGACGCACTGTGATCATGAGATAGAGTTGGTGCCGGGTGCGAAGTCACCTGCCCGGGCGCCTTATAGAATGTCACAACATGAACTCACCGAGCTTCGGAGATAATTGACGGTGATGCTAGACACAGGGATCATTGTGCCCTCCAAGTCCCCATATGGGTCCCCTGTGTTTTTTCAAAAGAAACATGATGGTAGTCTATGACTCTGCATGAATTATCGGGCTCTAAATAAAATGTGAAGAACAAGTATCATATTCTGCTCATGGCAAACTTGTTCGATAAATTGGGGAGTGCAACGGTGTTCACAAAAATTGACCTGAAGACAAAGTATTGGCAAGTCTGGACTGCTGAGGGTGATGAACACAAGGCGACCTGTGTGACAAGATATGGGTCGTTTGACTTCCTAGTTATGCCATTCGGCTTGACTAATGCTCCAGCCACATTTTGCACCCTGATGAACCAAGTCTTCCGAGAATACATTGACAAATTCGTGGTGGTTTATTTGGATGACATTATGGTTTATAGCCAAACACTGGAAGAACACCTGGAGCACTTGTGGAAGGTTCTAGCCCGGTTGTGGGAGCATGAATTATACGCGAAGCTATCCAAGTGCTCTTTTTCTAAAAAAATAGATCGACTTCCTCGGGCATGTCATTGAGGAAGGGCGGATCAAGATGGACCAGTAAAAGATCCAAGCCATCACAGATTGGCCGCCACCTAAGGATATCCACGCCTTGAGGGCATTCCTTGGCCTATGCAATTTCTATCGGTGATTTGTGAAGAATTACTCCCTTATCGCAGTGCCATTAACAGAACTCCTCAAGAAGGTCACGCCTTGGGATTGGGGTCCTAGACGAGGAGGCCTTCAACGCATTAAAAGCGGCTATGTCTAGTAGCGCTGTCTTGGCCCTTCCCGATTTGGCCAAGCCATTCGAGGTACAAACGGATGCTTCTGACTATGCTCTTGGCGGGGTCTTACTACAAGACGGGCATCCCGTAGCATACGAGAGCCAGAAGCTAAAGGATGCAGAGCGTCTCTATGCCGCCCATGAGAAAGAACTATTGGCTGTCATTCATTGCTTACGCCTTTGGAGGCATTATCTGCTGGGATCTCCGTTCGTAGTCAAGACAGACAACACAATTGTTAGTCATTTCATGACCCAGCCGAAGCTGAATGGTCGGCAGGCCCGATGGCACGAACTCCTAGCAGAATTTAACCTCAACCTGGAGTACCGAAGTGGGAAGACTAATCATGTTCTGATGCGCTGAGTCGGAGAGCTGACCTAGCATCAGTGAGCCTACTCGCCACCCTAAGGGGGAGCGAAGTAGCTACCACCATAAAAGACCAGATACAGGATCTACTCATCAAGGATCCCGCTGTACAGTATTTGGTTGATCTAGTAGGACAGGGCAAAACTCGCCAGTTCTACATGGAGGATGGTTTATTGAAGGTAAAATGGAACCAACTTTATGTTCCTAAAGGAGGATATCTGAGAAAAACTCTCCTAGCGGAATGTCATGACACTTTGTGGGCCGGCCATCCCGGCAAACAATGCACCATGGCATTGCTTCATCATGCATATTATTGGCCTCAAATGGCCGATAATGTTGCTCAATATGTGAGGACTTGTCTAGTATACCAGAAGGACAAGTCCGACCGATTGACACAAGCGGGACTCTTGGAACCACTAGTTGTTCCAAAAAGACCTTGGAAAAGCGCGTCTCTGGACTTCATCACCGGATTGCCCAAGGTCGGAGATCTCACAACTATCTTGGTTGTGGTGGATCGGTTTTCGAAGTATGACACCTTTATTGCAACACCTCAATATATATCAGCAAAAGATACAGCTCGAATCTTCTTCTCTCATGTCTTCAAATATTGGGGCCTGCCCAAAGACATTATTAATGATCGCGATTCACGCTTTACTAGCAACTTTTGGACCCAACTATTTATGTGCCTCGAGTCAAAACTGAGTCATAGCTCCAGTTTTGATCCGCAATATGATGGCCAGACGGAGAGGTTCAATGGTATGTTGGAGGAATATCTCTGCCACTTTGTTACCGGGTCGCAAAAGAATTGGGTGAAGCTTCTGGATGTTGCTCAACTATGTTTCAATTCACAAAAGAGCTCTAGTACAAACAAAAATGCTTTTGAAATTGTTACCGGGCAGCAACCGCTACTCCCACACACCGTGAAATACCAAGAATGTTAAAATCTCCTCGCGTTGCTCGCTTCTCAAAAGAATGGAAGTGGAATTTGGAGATAGTGCGTAGCTATCTTGTTAAAGCCCAAAAGCGGATGAAGAGACATGCAGATCAGAATCGTCGCGTTGAATACCAAGTGGGAGACAAAGTGGTGGTCAAAATCCCAAAGCGGTACTTGTTTGCAGGGGTCCATGACCCTCGCCTGTTGCAAAAACATATTGGACTTTTGTCCATTGAAAGGCGCATTGGGAAAGTTGCATACCGGGGGGATACCCCAGCTTGGTGGAAAATCCACTCCGTCTTTCATGTGAGTCTACTAAAACTTTTTCGGGAAGACACGGAGGATCCTCCATGGAGCCAAATCACAATACCCAGTATTCGAGGCCCCGATTCAACCGGGAAAGGGGGGTTGAACCTATTCTTGTTGATCGGGTAATTCATGCCTCCAGGAAATATCACCAAGAGTTCTTGGTAAAATGACAAGTGTGTGATGCAAAGGAGAATACTTGGTAGAGGGGAACAAATCTCAAAGCTTACAAGAGCCTAATTGAAAATTATTTTGCAAGTAAGGCGCCGAGTACGTCGCCAACTCAGATGGGGGAGAATGTCATAGGCGGCTTTCCAGCCATGCCCCATGACCCCTTGGACGCCCCGTGGCGTCCTGGCAAGCCTCCAAATGCCTAGCGCCACGGACGGCCCCATGGTATTGGCCGCGCCAAGTAACAAACGCGCATGTGCCTCTGTCACCCCATCGATATCCCTCGCTAGTGCCCAGCCGCAAGCAGCTGCCAACAGCGCTGTGCACGCAGATAATGCCGCGCACGTAGACAATGTCGCACGCACAGATCGTGATTCCTGAGACAAAGCTGATGACAACGGGCGTGTTTCTACCTTGTAGAAAACTAAGTCCTTTTCATTGTAAATATAGAGTAGTATTATTCCATGTACTTTCATTAGGTTTCTCTAGCGTAGTTTGGTCAAGTCTTGTAACTTTGGTTTTTTTTTAAAGCATTATTAGGGGGATCAAGCAATCAAAAACTTTCTAGAAAGCAATTCTCCGTACAAGTGCATCTCTCCCTCGACACTGTGTTGCCTTCTTTTGTATTAGCTTTCATTAATGCAATCAAGCTTTTATTCAATTCTCATTATTGTTCTCTCAATTTCTCTTGACATTGGTTTCCCGTACGACACTGACAATCTCGTCTAGAGTACAGAGGCGACCTTACTTGGCGGACAGCAACTGCACTGACATCAGTTCCCTAGCCTTACGTCGCTCTTCCAAGGAATCTCAGGAAGGCGCCGCGTAACATTAGACATGTACTATGTTGGGATTCCCCCCTCCTATATAAAGGGGACCCCTGTCATTTTGTAACACACGTGAATATTCAATACAATAGAACATTCTCTGCTTTTCTTGCCTAAACGTGCTCAACAATTACTCTACAGATTTATTGCCTTCATTCATTGTTCTTCATTTATTCCCCATTATTAACCGTAAAAGGCTATCCTCGAGGCCTTTGATATAATTGTCTCTTCATCGATTGCTCCATATTGTTTGCTACAATCAGACCTCGAGGCCCCCCTGTTCCAGACAGCTCGAGGCCCAGCCTTGTGATAATATTGGTTTGCATATCTTATTTTCCTTACTTACACTTAACATTTCTTACCTAACAGCTAGTATTAAAATAAATCACATATTTTTAGAACCATAAATCAAATATAATTGTTAATACCATTTTCAAGGTAAACAGTTTGGCGCCCACCGTGGGGCTGAAAATAATAGTGATTGTTTTAGTGTTGGTTATCCAAGAATCTTTGATTTCAGGTAAACAAATGTCTAACTCAGTGAATGAACAAGAAAACAACATTCTTGGGCTTCATGGAGAGAACGGTGCAACTGCTTCAGGCGCAGGTGTACCACTGCAAAACCCTGGGGTGGCACCAGCACAAATCCCCGTCGATGTGAGCTCACGCAACGCTCAACATGTAAGCTCCCATACCGACAAAAGTGTGCACGGAGGAGACCAACATGAAGCACAGAGAACTCCTACTCGGGAGGAAACGGAAATTAGCCTACAAGTCATTTTTGAGATGCTACAAGAACAACAAGTAGCTATTGCTCAGTTGCAGAGTCAGTAGAAAACTCCAAGCACAGCGGTACCGAAAACGGCTCTTCGAGTCGAGCAGGCACCAGAGAGATCGAGGATAATGGATCAGCGGCAGACCCCGCTATTTGAAAATGATTGAGGACCTCACCAAGAGGATTGAGTCAGGAGAAAAGAAGATAGAGGCTAATGAAAAAAACGTGGAGACCTATAACTCGAGGGTCGATCAGATCCTGGGCGCACCTCCGATTTTAAAGGGTGTAGACTCCAAGAAGTTCGTGCAAAAACCATTTCCATCGAGTGCGGCTCCAAATCCCATTCCGAAGAAGTTCAGGATGCTCGATATCCCGAAGTACAATGGGACCACGGACCCCAACGAGCATATTACCACTTATACTTGTGGTATAAAAGGGAATGACCTAAAAGATGACGAGATCGATTCTGTCTTATTGAAGAAATTTGGAGAAACACTGTCGAAGGGGGCCATGATGTGGTAGCATAACCTACCGCCGAATTCAATAGATTTGTTTTCCATGTTGGCAGACTCTTTTGTGAAGGCACATGTTGGTGCCATCAAAGTCGCTACAAGGAAGTCCGAAATCTTCAAAATCAAACAAAGGGAGAACGAGATGTTGAGGGAATTTGTATCTCGCTTTCAGATGGAGCGAATGGAGTTACCGCCGATTTTTCGATGATTGGGCAATGCAGGCCTTCACTCAGGGCTTGAACAATCGGAGCTTGATAGCGTCGAAGCAGCTGAAGCAGAATTTGATTGAGTATCATGTCGTAACTTGGGCAGATATACACAACAGGTACCAATCGAAGATCAGGGTTGAGGACCAATTGGGAGCCCCATCGGGCTCGGTATATCCAAGCAAGCTCTTAGCAAAGGAATCAAGGTCTACATAAAGGGATTCAAAACCAAGCAGAGAAAGATATCAACCATACATCAAAGATCGAAGGAACACTTCGAGGCAGAATATACCTCGAAATGATCGGGGGATGCATCAAGGCCAAAGTTCCCAGGGACTTATGAGCAAGACCAGATTTGACAGACATTCGAGACCAATGGAGGCACCCCGATTGTCAGAATATAACTTCAACATCAATGTCTCAGACATCGTATTGGCCATGGGTAAAATTAGAGATTCCAGGTGGCCAAAACCCGCGCAGTCAGATCCTTCCCAAAGGAACCTCAACTTAATGTGCAAATATCATGGCATCCACGATCATAGGACCGAGGATTGTAGGCAGCTTCGAGAGGGGGTGGCCCGACTAATCAACGAAGGGCATCTTCGAGAATTCCTCAACAATCGAGCCAACAACCGCTTTCGAGAAAGAGAGACAAGCAGGAGGAACGAACCAGAAGAACCCCAGCACATCATCCATATGATCATTGTAGGAATCGACGTCCCACAGGGACCTGTGTTCAAACGACCAAAAGTATCTGTCGCAGCGGAGAAGCAAACTCAAGGCTATATACCCGAGGATACTCTAACATTCAGTGAAGAAGACATCGAGGCCTTATCTCAACCACATAATGATGCACTAGTAATTTTGTTTCTTTTGAATAAAGTTCAAATTAAACGTGTGCTTGAGGATCCAGGTAGCTCAGCCAATATAATCAGGTCGAAGGTGGTGGAGCAGCTCGGACTTCTCGATCAGATCATACCCACATCTCGAGTCCTCAATGGATTCAACATGGAAAGTGAGGAAACAAAGGGGGAAATCATCCTCCCAATCAACTTATCGGATACAGCTCAAGACACCAAGTTTCATGTCATCGAAGGTGACATGAGATATAAAGCCTTGCTTGGAAGGCCGGGGATACACAGCATGAGGGTAGTACCATCTACTCCTCATCAGATGATGAAGTTCCCAACAAAGGATTGTGTAAAAACGGTGTATGGAGAACAACATGCAGCAAAGGAGATGTTCGCGGTACACGACATGGCACCAACAACAACTCTCCCCGTCCCGAATAAGTCAGAAAATGGGCAGACCCCCGAGGAACAGGTGGTCTGTAGCATTCGAACGTAGATGACGAAGAAGACTTCCTCACTCCTCAAACCTTTGTTGCCCCCGAAGAGTCAGATGCAACAAAATCGACGGTCAAAGAACTCGAGCAGACCGTCTTAATCGAGCATCTTCCAGATGGAAAGGTATACCTGGGAACGTGATTAACCCCCGAACTCAGGAAAAAAACTCATTCAATGTCTTATTAACAACATTGATTGCTTTTCTTGGTCCCATCTAGACATGACAGGGATCCCGCCGGAAATAACCACCCATCGACTAAGTGTCGACCCCAGGTTCAAACCGGTGAAGCAAAAAAGAAGACCTCAGTCCAAGGTAAAACATGTATTCATTAAAGATGAGGTAACAAAACTCCTCAAAATAGGGTCCATTAGGGAAGTAAAATATCCTGAATGGTAAGCCAATGTAGTAGTAGTCCCCAAAAAGGGGAATAAATTAAGAATGTGCGTAGATTACAAAGACTTGAATAAAGCATGCCCTAAAGACTCATTCCCATTGCCCAACATCGATTGCTTGATCGATGCCACGGCTGGCAACGAGATCCTCACTTTTCTCGATGCCTACTCCGGGTATAACAGAATTCAAATGAACCTAGAGGATAGGGAAAAGACTTCGTTCATCACGAAGTATGGTACATACTGTTATAATGCAATGCCCTTCGGGCTAAAAATGTGGGGGCCATGTACCAACGCCTAGTTAATAAGATGTTTGAACATCAAATAGGCTAATCTATGTAAGTTTACATTGATGACATGCTAGTTAAGTCTCTGCATGCAGAGGACCATTTGACTCATTTATAGAAAACATTCGACATCCTAGAAGCTACAACATGAAACTCAACCCCGAGAAATGTGCCTTTGGAGTAGGTTCAGGCAAAATTTTAGGCTTCATGGTGTCTAACAGGGGGATCGAGATCAACCCCGAAAAAATCAAGGCCATCGAAGAAATCACAATGGTGAACAATGTGAAGGTCGTACAACGGTTGACCGGGCGGATAGCGGCCTTAGGCCAATTCATCTCGAGGTCATCAGATCGGAGTCATCAATTCTTCTCCTTACTCAAGAAGAAAAACAGCTTTGAGTGAACTCCGGAATGTCAGCATGCCTTAGAAGAATTAAAGTGGTACTTCTCAAGCCTTTCTTTGCTCCACACCCTGAAGGAGGACGAAACAGTGTACTTATATATGGCTGTATCCGAAGTATCAGTAAGTGGTGTATTGGTTCGAGAAGAACAAGGTATAATTTCCTGTCTATTACGTAAGCCGGACCTTAGGAGATGCTGAAACCAGGTATCCACACTTAGAAAAATTAGCTCTGGCATTAATAAGTGCATCTTAAAAATTGAAACCTTATTTTCAATGCCATCGCATATGTGTTTTAACAACATACCCTCTTCGAAACATCTTGCATAAGCTAGAATTATCGGGCCGGTTGACAAATGGGACATCGAACTCGAAGGGTACGATATCGAGTACCAACCCCAAACATCCATCAAGTCCTAAATTTTGGCAGACTTCGTGGCCGACTTTACGCCTGTCCTCGTGCACGAGGTAGAGAAAGAACTCTTACTAAAAACGGGCACATCATCAGGGGTAGGGACCTTATTAACTTATGGTGCCTCGAACGTGAAAGTGTCCGGGCTCGGTATTCTGAAACCACCTACGGGCGGCATGATTAGACAATCTATAAAAACTGCAAAATTTACTAACAACGAGGCCGAGTATGAGGCTATGATTGCAGGTCTCGAGTTGGCTAAGGGCCTAGGAGCAGAAGTTATCGAAGCAAAATATGATTCCATTCTGGTAGTAAACCAAGTAAATGGGAGCTTCGATATTCGAGAAGACAGGATGCAAAGATACTTAGACAAACTTCAAGTCGCATTGCATCGCTTCAAAGAACGGACTCTGGTCCACATACCTCGAGAACAAAACAGCGAGGCAGATGCACTCGCAAACCTGGGATCGTCCGTCGAAGAAGATGACATACTCTCGGGGGCTGTTGTACAGCTATCCAAGATGGTAATTGAAGAAGGCCAAGTCGAGATCAACTCCACAAGTCTGACCTAGGATTGGAGGAACAAGTACATCGATTATTTGAGAAGCGGGAAGCTGCCCACGGATCCAAAAGAATCGAGGGCTCTTCAAGCAAAAGTTGCTCGATTTTCACTCGACGAGAATGGAACTCTATATAGAAGGACCTTCGACGGACCCCTAGTAGTATGCTTGGGACTGGGGGACACCGATTATGTGCTTCAAGAGATCCACGAGGGCACCTGTGGAAATCATTCTGGTGCCGATTCTTTAGTTCGAAAGGTGATCAGAGCGGGATACTATTGGGATAGCATGGATAAGGACACCAAGGAATTCGTTCGAAGGTGTGATAAATGCCAAAGGTTTGCACCGATGATTCACCAGCCCAGTGAACAACTACATTCAGTATTATCACCATGGTCGTTCATGAAGTGGGGGATGGACATCGCCGGCCCCCTACCAACGGCGCCAGGTAAAGCTAGATTTATTCTGTTTATGACTGACTACTTCTCGAAATGCGTGGAAGCGCAGGCCTTCGAGAAGATAAGAGAAAAACAAGTCATCGACTTCATCTGGGACCACATCATATGTCGATTCGGGATCCCCTCCGAGATTACAAGTGATAATGGGAAGCAGTTCATCGGCAGCAAGGTGTTGAATCTCCTCGAAGATGATAAAATCAAAAGGATCCTATCAACGCCTACCACCCATGCGCAAATGGACATGCCGAGTCCACGAACAAGACCATCATTCAAAACTTGAAAAAGAGGTTAGAAAATGCAAAGGGAAAATGGAGAGAGGTGTTTCCCGAAGTACTATGGGCATATCGAACAACTTCAAAGACAAGCACAGAAGAGACATCGCTCTCTTTGGTATATGGGTCTGAGGCTTTGATACCGGTCGAGGTCGGGGAACCAAGCACCAGATTTTGACATGCCACCGAGGACTCGAATAAGGAGGCCATGACTACAGCCCTTGAGCTATTAGATTAAAAGCGAGAGGCCGTACTGGTTCGAAAGGCCACCCAAAAACAAAGGATCAAAAGATGCTATAACAGGAGAACAAACCTCCGACACTTCGGAGTCGGGGACTTAGTCCTAAGGAAAGTCACGCTCAACACTCGAAACCCAAATGAAGGGAAGCTAGGCCCTAGCTGGGAAGGACCGTACCGCGTCCTCGGAGTAGTAGTGTCACGACCCAAATTCCCACCCTTGGGCCGTGACTGCGCCTAACGTTGAACCCGCTAGGCCAGCCAACGTATAACTTGCAATAGTAATTTAAAAATCATTTAATACTGAACGGAACGATGGTTCGTCACTTTTAAAAAATTCCCAACAAAATACTGTAAGCATTGCTTAATAAAATAACAAAACTTTAAGAATGCGGAGAATAAAGACATAACAACCATGAAATAACGTAAAACTTCCCACACTAGTGACTCTCAAAACTTTGCTGAGCCTTCCAAATCCCT
>ML248410.1:87114-102964 GCA_005239495.1 Nicotiana undulata | reverse complement strand
GTCTTGCCTTATTTCTTGTAACAATTCCATCCTCATCGAGCTTGTTCCTGAAGACCCACTTCGCTCCAATCACTGATCTATCTAGCGGCCTGGGTACCAAGTGCCATACTTGACTTCTTTCAAATTGATTCAGCTCCTCTTGCATGGCATTTACCCAATCAACATCTTGTAGGGATTCACCAATGTTCTTTGGTTCGATTAAGGATAGGAAGGCATCAAACGCACACAGATTTTTCAAGGAAGCTCTTGTTTTGATACCGGATGACAAATCTGTTANATCTTGTAGGGCTTCACCAATGTTCTTTGGTTCGATTAAGGATAGGAAGGCATCAAACGCACACAGATTTTTCAAGGAAGCTCTTGTTTTGATTTCGGATGACAAATCTGTTATGATGTTCTCAAGAAGGTGAGAACTCTGATATCCGTGTGGTTTGAGTACTAATAGTTCACTTCTGGATAGTTCCATGTTGTTTTGTTGTTGTGGAACAGGATCAGGGCCAGGATTCACATGTTGAGTTCCCCCTGTCATGTTGCTTGGGGTAGTTGGACCTGGTCCATCACCTGTTCCATCTTCCATGGCTGCTTCAATGTGTTCACTGCTTCTCACCAGTCCAAGCTCCTCATCTTCTGGTTCCTGTCTCTCAGAAAGAGTGTTAGTTTCATCAAATACAACATGCACACTCTCCTCTACACACATAGTTCTTTTATTGTACACTTTATAGGCTTTACTATGTGATGAATATCCCAAGAATACTCCCTCATCACTTCTGGGATCAAATTTACCTAAGGAATCTTTGCCATTATTGTGCACATAGCATTTACATCCGAAATACCTAATATGGGATATGTTGGGCTTTCTTCCTTTGAGTAATTCATAGGGAGTATTCTCTACCAGTGGCTTGGTCATACATCAATTAATTATATAGCAAGCAGTGTTTATTGCTTCTGCCCAGAAGCTGTGTGGTAGTTTGCTAGAAAGAAGCATGGTTCTTGCCATGTCTTCAAGAGTTCTATTCTTTCTTTCCACAACCCCATTTTGCTGTGGGGTTCTAGGGGCAGAAAAGTTGTGATTGATACCATGTTCATCACAGAACTCAGCAAACTTAGCATTTTCAAATTCAGTCCCATGGTCAGATCTTATTGATGCTAGTTGATGTCCTAACTGATTTTGAGTTTTCTTAACAAATGTGATAAACATATCAAATGTTTCATCCTTAGATTCCAGAAATAAGGTCCACGTGAAACTTGAGTAATAATAAAATAACACCATCACATATTTCTTACCACCTCTGCTCAGAGTTCTCATTGGACCACACAGATCCAGATGAACCAGTTCCAACGACCTGGTGGTACTGAACATTTTCTTACTTTTGAAAGAAGATCTTACATGCTTCCCCCTTGCACATGCCTCACAAACTTTGTCTTTCTTGAACTTAATGTTAGGGAGTCCTACTACTAAGTCCTTAGAGACTAGCTTGTTAATGTGTCAGACTTGCATGACCATGTCTTTTGTGCCACAGGAGGGGATCACTGTCCAACACACTAAGGCAAGTGAGTTCATTGTCAGACAGTGTGGACAAGTCAATGACATAGATATTGTTCATTCTCTTTCCCTGCAAAACAATCTTGTCAGTAAGCAGATTGATCACAAAACATTTTGTGGAAGTAAAAGCGACAAGGTTACCTCTGTCACACAGTTGTGACACACTGATAAGGCTATATTTCAAGCCATCTATCAGATACACATGTTCAATTGAACGTGTGTCATCTTTACCTACCTTGCCGACCCCTATTATTTCACCTTTCTTTCCGTTTCCAAAGGAGACATTTCCTCCTTTGAGGTTTTCAAGTGAAAGGAACTGTTCCTTGTTCCCTGTCATATGCTTAGAGCAGCCACTATCCAAAAACCAAATTAGGTTGCTTCCCTTCACTTGTACCTCTGGTTCTTCATAAGTCTCCTCATCAAATTCTCTAATTTCCATGAGAGCCTGATCTTCTGTCTCACCATCTTCTGATTCTTTCATCTGAACTTTCCCCCCAAGCAGCAACCATAGCCATTGTAGTGGTTTTCTTGGGTTGGACCAGTTCTTTCTTCCTGTTGTTTCTTTCATATCTCTCCTTCCTCCATTCTACTTCCCACTGAGGGCAGTTTTTGATGAGATGGTCAGTTTTTCCACACTTGTAGCATCCCTCATTAGCTGGCCTTTCTGGTGCCTTTGCCTTGTTGAAGTTTCCTCCCCTAGAGATGCCCTTCTTCCTCATGAGAAAGTTTCTAAATTCTTTAGTGACCATGGCCATCTCATCCTCCTCCAGATCTACTCCTTCAGTGATCCTCAGTGCTAGACTTCTCTCCTTCTTTGGGGCATCCATATTCATGGTTTGCCTTCTGAGTTCATAAGCAGTGAGATTTCCAATTAACTCATCCAGTCTAAGGGTTGCCATAATTTTGGATTCCTGGATAGCAGTGATCTTGCTTTCCCAGGAGATAGGCAAAATCCTTGTCAAGATTTTCTCTACCTTGTCTTCTTCAAGTATGATTCTTCCAAGAGACTTGAGACCCATACTCTCCGCCTTCCTGCTCAGAGCATCTGTTACCACGTTTGCCTTGCCCGGATGATAAAGAATGGTGATTTCATAATCCTTTAGCAACTCAAGCCACCTGCGCTACCTCAAATTTAGATCCCTCTGCTTGAAAAAGTGCTGCAACCTGCGATGGTCTGTATAAACCTCACAAGACACCCCATACAGATAATGCCTCCAAATCTTAAGACATTGAACAATCACTGCCAACTCCAAATCGTGCACAGGGTAATTCTTCTCGTGAACCTTCAGCTGGCGCGAAGCATAAACAATAACTCTCCCCTCCTGCATCAGCACACACCCCAAGCCAACGCATGAAGCGTCGCAATATACTGTATACATCCCAGAACCGGAAGGCAAGTGTTGAGGTCAATGTTGTCTTGAGCTTCTGAAATCTCGCCTCACACTCGTCGGCCCATCGAAAAGGGGAACTCTTCTGAGTCAAACTACTCAATGGGGATAATAGCCTGCTAGGCCCAAAAAGCTCCCGATCTCTGTAGCTGAAGTAGGACGTGGACAACTCTGAACTGCCTCATTATTCTTAGGATCAACCTTGATACCCTCTCCGTATACCACATGTCCCAAGAATGCCACGGAATCCAACCAAAACTCACACTTGGAGAACTTAGCATATAGCTTCTGTTCTCGCAAAGTCTGGAGCACAACCCTCAAATGCTGCTCGTTCTCCCCCAGGCTACGTGAGTAAATCAAGATGTCATTAATGAAAACAATGACAAAGGAATAAATATACGGCCTGAACACCCTATTCATCAAGTCCATAAATGCTGCTGGGGCATTAGTCAAGCCAAAGGACATTACCAGGAACTCATAATGGCCATATCTCGTACGAAAAGCAGTCTTTGGAACATCTGAGTCCCGAATCTTCAACTGATGATATCCCAATCTCATATCAATCTTAGAAAACACCCGAGCACCCTACAAATGGTCAAACAAATCATCGATGCACGACAAAGGATACTTGTTCTTAATAGTGACCTTGTTCAACTGGCAGTAATCAATACACATCCGCATAGACCCATCCTTCTTCTTCACGAATAGAACTGGAGCACCCCAAGGCGATACACTCGGTCTGATTAAGCCCTTAGCCAACTACTCCTCAAGCTGCTCCTTCAACTCTTTCAACTCTTTCGGAGCCATACGGTACGGGGGAATGGAAATAGGCTGAGTGCCTAGAGCTACATCAATCCAGAAATCAATATCACTATCTAGAGGCATACAATAAACTCTCGAACAACTGGCACTGAATCAATCGTCGGAGACTCGGCGGTGGTGTCCTGCACATAAGCAAAATAGTCCAGACAACCCTTATCGACCATGTGTCGAGCCTTCAGGAAGGAAATAACTTGGCTGGCTGCACTAACTGAGGAACCTCTCCACTCTAGCCTAGGCGACTCAGGCATGGCTAAAGTAAATGTCTTGTCATGGCAATCTAGCAGGGCATGATAAGGAGATAGCCAATCCATGCCTAAAATAACCTCGAAATCAAACATGTAGAGCAATAAAAGGTCCGCTCTAGTCTCGAATCCACAGAATGTAACCATACAGGACCGGTAAACACGGTCTACCACCACAGAATCGCCCACATGAGTGGACACATATATAGGAGAACCCAAGGACTCACGAGGAACATCCAGAAAATGAGCAAATAAGGTTGAAACATATTAATAGGTGGATCCTAGATCAAATAACACTGAGGCCTCTCTACCACATACTAAAATAATACATGTGATCACGGCGTCTGAGGCCACTGCATCTGATCTGGCCGGAATAGCATAGAATCTAGTTGGAGCACCGGAAGACTAAGCTCCTCCAGAGTGAACAGGAGCGGACTGACCTCCCCCTGACTGGCCTCCACCTCTAGGACGACCCTTTCCAACCTGCTCTCCACCTCTAGGTGGCCGGACTGCTGGTGTTGGACCCATAGGCTGATAACCTTGTTGTACTGCCTTGCCCCGAAGCCTGGGATGCCCTCGTCCCCTACCTCGGGCCAGTGCCCTCCCCCGGCCTCTGCCACGGCCTCGGACGGCGGGGGTAGCGGCATCTCCCGGGTCTGGAACGTCAGCTGCGCGCGTCCTCACCATATGTGAGAGAATAGAAGGGTGGGATTTAATATACCATTGACTGCACGATAGAATATGAATAAAGAGAGGTTTCCTAACACCTTATAGCCTCCTGAAGATAAGTACAGACGTCTCCGTACCGATCCGCAAGACTCTAATGAGTATGCCCGTGACTCGTGAGACCTACGTGAACCTAGACCTCTGATACCATGTTGTCATGACCCAAAATCCTAACTCAGGCCACGATGACGCCCAACATCAGGGTCAAGCAAGCCAACACTTAAATACATAGTGAATTCCCCTTATTTGACAACACGTTTCAATACTTGCTACATTTAAGAGTTGTAACATTAAGTGGAAATAGTTAAATTAACCAACCTAAGTAAAAGTAACCATACAGGGATCCTGAATCAACACACACACACACACACACACACACATATATATATATATATATATATATATATATATATATATATATATATATATATATATATAGTCCCAAAATACGAAATGTCTACTACGTGTGTGCCAGGAACTAGTGTCACAAGTCCTACGGGCAATACTAACAGAATATACAAAAGATGTAATATAACTGTCCCATTGTCTGGAAGAAATATACGGGAAATAACAAAAGGAACTCCATGCTGCCGAGGATCGTCAGGAGAAGCAACTCACCGTGAAGTCATATCCAATCTATACTCTGAATCGAGTTCCGGTCTGATAACCAGACTTACCAGCCTCAGAACCTATACAATTAAGTACATAAGCGTAGCATGAGTACATAAATAAATATGTACCCAGTGAGTATCCCGTCTAATCTCGAAAAAGTAGTGACGAGAGGTCGACTTGACACTCACTAAGGTCCAACAATATAGTTTAACAGAATATGATGAAAGCGGTAGGCATATGAAGGTAGTAAAGCAGCAAATATTAAAGGCAATGAAATCCAAATAAATACTGGAAGTAAATAAACAATTACTACTTCGTTTCCCCCCAAATATCTGTCAAATCAATATCCATGAAATCATTAACAATTTATCATGCGCATACAGGATAAGGACAACCAGCCTGAGCCATAAAATGATCATATCCGTGCACTGCCGAGGGTTGAACGACCTGAACCATAAGTACATCTTTCAATCCGTCGTGGCGTACGGCCCTCTCCCATGAGAGTGGGGGAAATCACACTCCGCTCGCGAAATGTAAATTGTGAAGCGAACACATGCACATACAATATCTTCTAAATTTACCTTTCAGTGAGAAATTCCTTTAATTTACCAAAAGCCATGATCTCAGGGAACAACAACATATATCATGAATTCATAAAGCATATAACTCATCCGAGGAAAAACACAAGGCATGGTGTGAGCCTAACTACCCGGACATAACAATAATAGCCGCTACGTACGAACTCTTGTCACTTTGTACGTACGTAGCCTCAACGAACATTACACATAGTCATTTAAATCACATATGGGGATAATTCCCTCTTACAAGGTTAGAAAGGAGACTCACCTCGTGTCGAACCTACTTTACGGGTCAAGAATGCGCCCGAAACTCCAAACTCGTCTCCCAAGGACTCGAAACTAGCCACAAGTTACTTAATTATATCAATAAATGCTAAATGAATCAGTTCTAATGCATGGAGGTGAGTTTCTTAAAGTTTTTTTTTTCAAAAGTAAAAAATTGAACCCGGGCCCGCTCGGTCCAAACCCGAACTTCGGACCAAAACCCGATTACCCATTCTCCCCCGAGCCCGGATATATAAATGGTTTTGGAATCCGACCTCAATTTGAGGTCTAAATCCCCAAATTTTATTATTCTTAGGTTTTACCCAAAATTTCTAATTTCACTACGAAAACCCTAGATTCTAGGATGAAATCTTGTAAAAAGAAGTTAAGGAGTGAAGAAAATGTGTTAGAAATCACTTACAAACGTTTTGGAGAAGAAGGAGTGCTTGGAAAAATTGCCTCTTATGTTTTGGGGTCTTGAAAATGAATAAAATACTAAAAATCCCGCTTATTTATACCCCTCTCAGGCTCCCCACCGCGGACCGCGAAGGCTCTTCCACCGCGGACTGCGCAAGGGGACCGCGTTCGCGAGGACTCCCACCGCGGGCCGCAAAAAAGGGACCGCGGACCGCACCGGTGGGTTCAGAGATTTGAAATTCTCTGAACCTACAACAGTTGTGATCTATGCCTAACACACCCCGAGACCTACCCGAAACTCACCCGAGCCCTCGGAACTCCAAATCAAAAGTGCACACAACCTTGAAAACATTCTACGGACTTATTCGTGTAATACAATCACCAAAATAACATAGTAAAGGTCGAATTAAACCTCAAAATCAATGAAAAGTTTCTCTCAACTTCTTTAAACCTCAACTTCTGCGTTATAGGCCCAAATCACGTCAAACGGATTCCGTTTCTTAAAAAATTTCACAGACATAACAAATATAATATATAGGACCTGTACCGGGCTTCGAAACTATAATACGGGCCCGATACCACAGGTTTCATATAGAATTTCACTTTCAAAAACCTTTATATTTTTTAAAAAATAATTTTCTTCAAAAATTCATTTCTCGAATTTGGGACCTCGAAATTCGATTCCGGGCATACGCCCAAGTCCCATATTTTCTTACGAACCTTCTAGGACCGTCAAGTCACGGGTCCGGGTCCGTTTACCAAAAATATTGATCAAGGTCAACTTTACTAAATTTTCAATTCAAAAATATCATTTTCATTAGTTTTTATCATGTCGGCTACACGCCCGGGCTGCGCTCGCAAATCGAGGTAAGATAGAAGGAGGTTCTCGTGACCGCTAAACACAGATTTAGCTAAAAATACGCGATCACATGGCTAAACATGATCAAAAGTAAGTTTCTTTTTCAATCTATTATGTATGGTTTTATCAATTATTATATGAATATAATATTATATTTTCCAATCCTTGTAGAAAGGATAAGGAAGACCACTACAAGAAACACAAGTTAACACTGCCTATACCGTTGGATTTTGGAGTTCATGTAGTCACTTCAAAAAAATAATTTTACCTTCTCTCATTTGTTGGTCAACTATGGAATGACGATGTAAGATATAACCCTTATACATTTAGTTTATTTAATATTTTATACATGATTTGTCAAAATTTGTGTTTCACTGTTTTGTTCTTGTCATACAAATTATGTATTCATTGTATTCTTGTTTTTGAACACAGTGTATTCAGATGTATTCTATTTTAATAGAAATACATCAAAATACTATATTCAATATATGTTAGTGTATTCTCTGCTTTTATTGAATTCACTGTATTTCGGTGTATTCACTGTATTTAATTATATCCGAAGTATGCAATATAATCAATGATATCACTTTATCTCAAACTTCATTACGTTTCAATATTTTATCTAGCAATTTGTTATCAGCATTATGTATTCATCATAATGTATTTAACTGTATACACTATTGAGAGCAATATTTATTTAACAATAGGTATTTAACTGTATGCATAGTTAAACATTTTTCCGTATTCAGCAGTTTTAATTGGATGCATATTTAATTTGTTTTCAGCACTATTGAGTTCTATATTCGGTTTCTTCAATATACAATACCTATAGATATTCAGCTTCTTCAATGAAGTTTGTTTTTCTTGTTTTTAATTCAATGTACTTTCCTCGGCGCAGTCTGGGCCTTTCTGAGTTAGGGAGGTGACGCTATGTATTCAATTTTATATACAACATATTGATGTCATATTTTACTACTTGTGAAATAAGGTCAAGTTCAAATATACAACTATTGATTGTATATTCAAGACAAGAGTTGCTGAAATCTTCGACAAGTATAATGGTACAGATAGTAATGCAAGTGTAGCATTGGAAGAAGATATTGTATGTGAATACATAAGGGTTTATAGATTACTAGCTAATGTACCATGGCATACGGTTGACAATGTCTTGATACCAGTCAACTTGAAGGACAAATTTCATTGTATATTAGCAGTTGTCTAATTTAAGGAGAGATGTATCAATGTATATGACTCCTACCGATCAGCAGGTCATGGTGCTTATGTGGGTACTGAGATAGATAAGCTTGCTAAGCTTGTACCTATGTATCTATCGATCAATGGTTTTTACAGAGATAAACAAGTCATAGATTGGTGTCGTGAACCAACATACAATGACAAGGCACAAACTGATCCCTTTGATGTTATTTTTATTTCGAATGTGCCTCAACAAAAGGTTGGGAGCATGTGTGAATTCAATCATTTTCTTATTCTTGTATCATTTGTAATACTAATAATATGAATTATATTTAATTGTGTCAATCAACATTTTCAGGGATTGTGCGTGCATGTCGCGGCATACACAAAGTATTTGAGCACTTATGTATTGGTTCCACAAATAACACTTGATGCCAATTTACTCCGTCAAAGATATGGTGCCCTCCTTTGGGACTATACTATGCGGAAGATAGACGTCGATGCCGTAAGCGATAATAAAGTACCCGCAAAGATTGTTAGACAAATCACAGATTCAGATACTTTTGTGAAGATAGTTTTAGAATAGTTTTATGTGAAGATAGTTTTTGAAGACACATTTCTGTGAAGATAGTTTTTGAAGATAGTTTTCTGTAAAGAATATTTTTCTGTGAGGATAGTTTTGAAGCTTATCACAGAATACATGATGGTTTTACTCAATCTTTTTTGTTTTTAGAAAACATGAATGTCTTTTTGGTCTTTAAGATGTTGATGAAGGAATACATAACAACCTATAATTTAAGTTGTTAATTGATATGAATTTTTTCTGTATCACTTTATCTAAAGGTTCATTGTGTTTCATTGAATTATCCATAAATATGTTTTCAGTAGTATGTATTCAGTGTATTTCAATATGTATTATTATATTTTTTTCGTTACTATTAGATATGTATTTAAGATGTATTTTTTGTTAATAGCAGTTAAGTTATTCACGTATATGTTCATCAGTAAATTTGTATTACAAGTAATGTATTCACTTTATGCACTGTATTAACTGTGTTTATTGTTTTCTATGTTTTTAATTACTATTAGATATGTATTCACTTTTATTTCATTGTATTCAATGTATCTCGTTGTATTCCATGTATTTCATTGTTGATCACGCTCAATTATGCCTTATAAAAAAGGACAAAGCAGTCGCTACAAATATATTCCGGTTAACAAGTTCGGAGTCGAATCCCATAGAGAATTAACATATCAATCACAGCTATCAGACTCACACAATTTCACGTAATCAACTTTACGAGATATTTAAATAACATATTGGATGCTTACTAACTAACTATTACTTAATGAGAATCCAATAAGTAGGAACTAACTATGAACGTGTTGTAGACAATATTTGGAATGATCTAAGATTATGATTTCCCCTATGGTCGGAGTCCTTTACGCTATGTTTGTTATAAATTTGCCTAAGTCTTCTCTATCGATCATGAGCACTCTGACTGACATAACTCTCTCCCCAGTAATTACAACAATATACTAGAAATAATCTCCCAAATTACGCTAGCTAACTTTAAATACAGCTCACTTAGATCGCACCCAAGGTTTTGTTATCCCTAATCCCACCTTTAAACCCTTCGTATTGATCCCTCATATACGTCAGGAGTGATGTTGTTCAACAACGATCTAAATATGCACTCTATCCCGAGTAATGCACATTAAATATGAACAGTTAATTGAGAGCCCTTCAATCAACAACAACAAGCATATAGTTGAACAAATAGAGAGAAAACTATGGAAAATCTATATTAACATAACGAGAAATTCATCCTTCAATAGGTTCCATCAAAACCCTATATTAGTAGTTTAGCTACTCATACTAATGCAAAACACAACACTAATATAATTCATAATCCACAATTAGAAGTAAGAAGAAGAAGATAAAAACTCTGAAGAATTGATTTGTCTTATCTCCCTTGTTCTTGCCTCCAAAATTGTCTAAAACCATTTTTTTCTTACTTCTGGACGAGTTTAGGATTCATATAGGTTTAGGTTAGTTGCCTAGGAAATTACATAATTTTCCCTGCATATTTTTACTTTTGACCGCCCGTCCGTGGTCGCGGATTTCTGCCTCCTCACTGCCTTCCATTCGCGAGCTGATTCGCGTCTAGGTCCGCGGTCACGGACCTGAATTTTGCGTTTTTTCTTGCTTTTCTCGCTTCTTTTCGCCCGGGCTAACCTTTGATTGGCCTTCTACGTTCATAATGACTCCAAAACACTCTTTAGTTCCCTCCTAGCTCGGAGTGGCTTCTGCAAAACATAAATTTCTTAATTAGAGAATTTTGTTATCTTTTAACATTCAAACATCAATTAAGTGCTACTAAATTAGAGTGTAAATAGCATCTAAATTGCATAAATATAGGCTACTATCAACACCCCACACTTAAGCCATTGCTCGTCCTCAAGCAATAAAACCACACTCTACAGGCCTAACTTCACTACGCAACTTCCCTATTCGGCACACCAAGAATATTGCACAATGTTTGGACTACATTAGTGTAACATCCACACCTCGAGAGTGGACTCTTCCTAGCCACGCAATGTCCCTAACCGGTTTACTTACTCTAAGTCAGAGGTCTAGACTTACCTCACTTTCATGAATGAAGTGCCTGCTCACCACAAAAGAGACTTATTTCATAATCAGTACAGTTCACGCACACTGAGGACTTCAAAAGAAATAAACTTCACTCACCCTCAGAAATGACATTCTTGTTCCACAGAAAACACACCATATACTTGCGCGTAGTGTACTACTCTACTAATTGAGCTTGTTTAGTCTAGGATCAAATAGGAATTTATTTGGATGTAATGTAGGCTGCAAGTCGGGTAGGATACATTTTGATGTAATAGTGACTACACCTCCCTAAGCACTTTAATACGTATATTTTACCGTCGAGTCCACATTTATGTCAAACCAATATTTTCATCTTGTAAACCCACACATACCACCCCACACTTCTTTTAACACAATCGCCTTAAAACCCAAAAGCATTATTACCACTCAATATCATACAATATTAACAATGTTCTTTGTTTTTTTCACGAGTGGTTTTTCTAACAAGATATACCTTTCTCTTTATTTCCCAGTTCCACTCAAAAGCGTCATCAACTACCCCGCACTTTATCCTTTGTAAACTCATGGTGATCAAGTGCTTATGAGAGGTAAAGGGTTCAAACAGATGGTCAATTCAAACAAGGGATATGGCTTGTAATGTGGTTGCCAAGAAAACATGATTACAGGCCAACGGGGTTAACTATGGTATATAGCAATTAGGTAGGTAGAATATGTATATATATGGTTCAACAAAGAATTACCTATATCACTTCCTAGACCAAATAAGACTACCATTTCTCTTTGCAGACACAAGGGGCAAGTTCTAAGCGTTAAATGTCAAGCCCAGAATACAACAAGCCTCACACACACATGACATATGACTCAATCTAGATTATATCATGAGACACTTCGCTCAGGGTACTTAAGCCAAGTTAGGAATATACATTTTAAGTCCTTCTCATAAGATTCAACTAATGAGCCTAAGCGTCACACTAAAGTAGTCCCTATATTCAAGGCATCATGGAGTTAAGGGATCCTATTTCAACTCTGCCCATCGCCCATAAGTTTCTACTAAAAATAATAAAAAAACTAACTACAACTAGTTCAAATAAAACCCTTGAAAAAGAACCGTGGTTTAAATAAAAACCAAGGGGGAGTTGATACACTACTACAAAAGAAAAATCTTTTTTTTTGTTCGAATTTAGTCCCTCAAGAAACCCGTCGAGTGATATCCATCGTCGGTCCAAGTCAAAATTAATTTATAAAAATAATTATATACAACATACATCATACAACATCCCCTACCCCACACTTAAAAAGATGGCATGTCCCCATGTCATATAAAATAAAGCAAGGTAAGGTAAGGGGACTTCTGGTCGGAGAAAGTGCAAGGGTCTACATGACATGCTCGTCCCAGCGCACGCAACCCGCCCATGATCTTCTTTTCGGACTTCGCACTTTGGGTAGCCAAAGCGTCAACTCTAGCCCCCAGTTCTGTGACTGAAGTGCGTAACCCAGCCATTTCTTACTCCATAGTTGTAATGCGAGTATTCCAGCGGACCTGAGATGGTCCTGCCTCCTTTGCGACCTGCTCCTATGGGGGTGAGGCGTGCGTAGACTCCTCCTGACCGTCATCACCATCTTCAGACTCGTCAAAGTCATCACTGTGATCTGCTCCAGGTGCCACCGAGTCCTTCCCGATGGTTACTTTGTCGGCTCGGAACTTAGCCTCATTCATCACCACTCTATCTGCATTGCGGTTCTCGGGCACCCTCACTCCTCTACACAATCTAGTGACAAGAGATGGGAAGTAAAACTCGTACCTCTTCAGTGGTCACAATGTAGTTCAAATGGGATCCACTCAACGTTCTACTTGTGTAGTATATTGGGTGCATGATTTTATCTTTCCGCTGCCCAAGAACTGCTCCCACAACATAGTCACTTGCATCACACTTCAGCTCAAATGGTTGCTCCCAGTCAGGGGCAACAATGATAGGTGATGTTACCAGTTTCCTCTTCAACTCCTCAAATGCTACACTGCAGTCATCAAAAAACACAAAAGGTTGATCTTTTTCAAGCAATTTACACAAAGGGTTAGCAATTTTGGAAAAATCCTTTATAAATCTCCTATAGAAACCGACGTGCCCAAGGAAACTTCTGATTGCTTTGACAGACGTGGGTGGTGGAAGCATTGCTATCATGTCAACCTTTGCACGATCCACCACAATGCCCTTACTTGACACTAAGTGTCCCAAGACTATACCTTCTTGTACCATGAAATGACACTTCTTCCAGTTGAGCACCAGATTTGTCTCGATACACCTATCCAATACTCTTCTCAAGTTTTTAAGGCAATCATCGAATGAATTCCCCACCACTGAGAAATCGTCCATGAAAATATCCATTATTTCCTCTACCAAGTCCGTGAATATGGCCATCATGCACCTTTGGAATGTGGCAGGTGCGTTGCATAGGCCAAACGACATTCTTCTAAAAGCATAAATTCCATAAGGGCAGGTTAATGAAGTCTTCTCTCTGTCCTCTGGTGCAATAGAGATCTAGTTGTACCCCGAGTACCCATCTAGAAAGCAAAAATGGGACCTCCCTGCCAATCTATCTAACATCTGATCAATGAATGGAAGTGGGAAGTGGTCTTTCCGTGTAGCCAAGTTCAACTTCCTGTAATCCATACAGATTCTCCAACTTGTGACTGTTCGTGTAGAGATCAATTTGTTCTTCTCATTTTTCACTATTGTCATACCACCCTTCTTTAGCACACATTGAACTGGGCTAACCCAGTTGCTGTCGGAGATGTGGAATATAATTCCCGCATCTAGCCACTTAATCATTTCTTTCTTCACCACTTCCTTCATGTTGGGGTTCAGCCTTCTTTGATGTTATTTGGAAGGTTTGTCCCCATCTTCCAGTAGAATCTTATGCATACAGAAGGCCGGGTTGATACCCTTGATGTATCCAATGGTCCACCCAATTGCATTCTTGCACTTTGTTAGTAAGTGCAAAAGTTGTTCTGCCTGCACATCTAACAAACTAGATATGATAATAACAGGTAAAGTTGAGTTAGGTCCTAAGAATGCATACTTGAGATGGGCTGGCAGTGGCTTCAGCTCCAATTTTCGGGGCTCTTCTATCGATGGTTTAGCTGGAGGAGTTTTTCTTTCCTCTAAGTGTAAGGGTTAAAATTCGAGCTCCCTCTTCCAAAAACCTTTGCCTTCAATAACAAGTACCCACTCTGCCAAGTCTTCTCCATTGGCTTCATCTAGGTTCATGAGACAAGCTGCTAGAGGATCTTGAATGTTCAATATCTCATCTTCCTCATCCAAAATTACATCAATGACATCTATTAGAGAGAAATTGGCTAATTCACTTGGTCGCCTCATAGATTTTTGCACGTTGAATGTTATCTCTTCATCATTTAATCTCATTTTGAGCTCTCCAATTTCACAGTCAATTAGAGATCTCCCAGTGGCCAAGAATGGTCTTCCCAAAATTATGGGAATTTCCTCGTCAACCCGACTGTCAAGAATGACAAAATCTGTTGGGAACACAAAGTTCCCAACTTGCACTAATACATCATCTAGAATACCAGAGGGACTCTTCACTGTCCTGTCAGCCAACTGTAGTAACATTAACGTGGGTCTAGCTCTTCCAATCCCTAGCCTTTTGTAGATAGCTAGGGGCATAAGATTTGTGCTTGCCCCCAAATCACACAGTGCTTTAGCAAATGCATAGTTACCTATTGTGAAAGGGATTGTGAAACTCTATGGGTCAGACAACTTCTCAGCAATGGGTCTCGTCACAACAACACTGCAAGTCTGAGTCAGTGTAACCGTGGCCAAGTATTGAAAGTCAAACTTGCGGGACATCAAGTCCTTCATCATTTTCGCATAACCAGGCATCTCCTTTAAAGCATCAATCAATGGAATGTTTACCTGAATTTGTTTCAACATCTCCAAGAGTTTCTTGTATTTCTCATCTTTCTAATACTTGGCCAGTCTTTGTGGGAATGGTGCTGCAGGGCGTTTCTTCCCTGTGATTTGATTTTTTTCCTGTTCAGGCACTGCCTCCACTATCGGTTCATGTGCTGCCTTAGTGTCACGACCCGAAATCCCACCCTTCAGGTTGTGACTGCGTCTAACGTTGAACCCGCTAGACAAGCCAACGTATACAACATTATTGCCTTAATAACACAACGTAACAGTATTTAAAGCTATTACCCTTCAAACATTTACTGAAATAACTCGAATTCATTAATGTCCAACCTTTTTCGAAAAACATCCCACACCATTAACTCTCAAAACTTTACTGAACATCCCAAATCACTTCAAATGTTTCACAGCAGAAAAATAATAATATTATCTCAAAAACGCAAATGAAATGATAAGACATCTACAACGAACAATCCCAAAACCGGGGTGTCACAACCTCACGAACTATCTAACTGAGTACTAAATACAAAGTCTGAAAAGAAATATACAATTGTCTTGAAACTAGGAGAAAAAGTAAGACAATGAGGAATCCAAAAGCAGGAGAGACACCAAGGCCCACGAACGCCAGCGGGTATACCTTGAAG
>ML248410.1:55280-86785 GCA_005239495.1 Nicotiana undulata | reverse complement strand
TATTCTACAGCAGGTAACAGGGAAAATACAAGACAAGGGATAAGCAAGCAAGTAAGGGATACGGGAGCAGAAAAGGGGAAACAAGTGAAGTGAAGTAGTCTAATTAACAGATAGAAGTAAACCAGGGAGTCATCTAATACAATAGCCCACGAATCAAGTACAAATATCAGAAAAAGTAAACAATGGCACGGCATCACCCTTCGTGCTTTTACTTTCTTCCTCACAATTCAATGTAATCAAATATCATGGCACGGCATCACCCTTCGTGCTTTANACCTTCGTGCTTATAATCAATATGAATCATGGCACGGCATCACCCTTCGTGCTTTACACTCTTGCTCACTATGCAATGTAATCAAATATCATGGCACGACATCACCCTTCGTGCTTTACACTCTTGCTCACCAAACAATAACAGATAACATGGAAAGGAGTACAGCATATTGGAAATAAGCAGTTCAAAACACTCGGCAAGGGGGAAAAACATCAATTAGTAGCTCAAGAAATGCCCGGCAAGGGTCTCAGCTATAACCAATTACCTCAATCACGTACTCTACACTTGTATTATCATTCGTATCAATACTTCTCAAACTCAATAGCCAATACTTTCAATCAAGAATAAACTACCAAGTAAAGACAATCTCATAAAATACTAAACATGGAAGAAATACTGCAATTTCTATCAAAATAGACTCACGGGCATGCTTGACACACATTGCATAGGTACTCGTCACCTCACCTATGCAATGAACATGATAATCACTTAGCACATAGCAAATAATACCTATTCCCTCACCAAAGTTAGGCAAGACACTTACCTCGGTCCAAAGTATGGCAATCAACCCTCTAAGACCGCCTTTCCTTTATAATCCGACTCCGAAACAACGTTATCTATGCATAATTAATTCAATAATATCAATAAAGACTCAATAATATAATCCCATAGCCTAGGTATTCATTTTCTAGGATTCTTCTAAAAATAACGAAATTCGACCCCGAGCCCACGTGGTCTAAACTCGAGGTTCGGACCAAAACCCGATCACCCATAACCCCACGAGTTCAATTATGTAATTAGTTTTAGGATCCGACCCCAAATTGAGGTTGAATCACCCAATTTTCCTAAAAACCTAACACTACCCAAAAACCCAATTTCCCACTTAATTTTTAAGATTTTTGACCTAGTTTTCTAGTGATTAATGATGAAAAATGGAAGAAAATGGAGTTAAATATACATACCTATGGAGAAATGGAGGAAGGGAAGCTTGAATTTCGCCTATGGGGGTTTGGGGAAGAAGGAAGGAGTAAAGGATGGGAGAAATCCCGAAATGGTTCTGTTTTTGGTTTATTAAAAATCACTGGAGGTATTTACTCAGTGCGTTCGCGGCCTATTGACCGCGTTCGCACAGGTTTGACCAAACAGACCTATGCGTTCGCGGGCCAATAGCCACGTTCACACAGGTCAAATATCACTCCCCCACCCAGGACCTACCTTACCCAGTGCGGACGCACCCCCCTGCCCGCGTTCGCACTGACCTGACCCAATTACCCTCCGCGTTCGCACCTGCCATGGTGCGTTCGCATAGTGTATTTCCTACCCAGGGCCCCAGCTCCCATAACCATGTGCGTTCGCACTCCCTTGAGTGCGTTCGCATGCTTGACACCTAAAAACTGAACAAAAACACTAGATTTTCCTATCTTTTTACACCCCGTTAGCTACCCGAAACTCACCCGAGCCCTCGGATCTCAAAACCAAAAACACACACGACTCCCAAATCATCATACAGACTTGTTCAAGCATTTAAACCACCAAAATATCATCAAAATCATTGAATTAAACCTTAAAACTCATAGAATTTCTCAAACTTCATAAACTTCTAAATTTCCCATTTTTTAATCCGAATCACGTCATCTCAAGTCCGTTTTACACCAAATTTCACAGATAAGTCACTTAACATATAATAAACTTGTTCCGGGCCCCGGAACCATAATGCGGGCCCAGTAACACGGTTCTCACATAATAATTCATTTTCAAAATCCTTTATTATTTTCAGAAAATAATTTTCTTTAAAAATTCATTTCTCGGGCTTGGGACCTCGGAATTCGATTCCGGGCATATGCCCAAGTCCTATATTTTCCTACGGACCCTCCGGGACCATCACATCACGAGTCCGGATCCGTTTACCAAAAATGTTGACCAAAGTCAGCTTTATTCAATTATTTCATTCAAAATTCCATTTTTATCAAATTTTCACATAGAAGCTTCCCGGCTACATGTCCGGGATGTGCACGCATATTGAGGTGAGATTAACGGAGGCTTTCGGGGCCTCGAAACACAGATTTAGCTAGAATTACTTAGGATGACCTTTTGGGTCATCACACTCAGTCTCTTTCACAGCCTCTTTTTCTTTGTTGGCATCTTCTTGAGCATGTTGTACTGTCACCTTAGTTAATTCTGCTGAATCATCTACCTCAATGGGTACTGGAACCAGTGTCTCAGTAGGTATGCTTTTGCGAGCAATCTCTTGCTCCAAGTATAGGTCTCTACCATTTCGTAGACTCACTACCATTAGCTGTTTCGGGCCCTGCTCTTTTGGATTGATTTGTGTGTCTGCCGGTAATGTCCCCTGGGGACGATTATTTAGAGAAATCGAAATCTGTCCCAATTGGATCTCAATATTCTTTATTGCTGACTCATGTGAGTCTACTCTCTCAGTTACTTTCCCAGTGGACCCAATCAATTGTTGCATCATTCCCTCGAGTCTAGCAAACCCATCTTCATGTCTCCCAATGTGTTGCTATTGAGGTTGATGATAAGCCCGTTGCTGATTCTGATGGTTGTATCCCTGTTGTCTTTGGTAAGGCACCACTTGACCTTGAGGTCGCATGGCCCCAAGATTGTTGTGCTGCTACGGGGGAGGTCTATATTGTTGATTCTGTTGACCCCAATTCTGACCACCCGGTCTCTGTCCCCCGTAGTTGGCCACATAATTCATTTTCTCCTGATATTGTTGGTGATCACCTTCTACACTCCACGAGCAAACATATGACTGATTAATGCATGATGTACATAAACCCCCATTAGTTGCGTCAACAATGTGTACCTGCTGTTTCTGGCCTGATTCATCAACCTGTTTGGTGAGGATGCTCATTTGTGTCATTAGAGTGGCCATATTTTCAGCTATGGAGTTAGCTGGGTCTAAGGCCACTGAGTGAACCACAAGAGTGATTGGAGCGTTTCTTGTCGTCCACCCTGAGTTTTGTGCCATCTTGTCAAGTAAGATTTTGCTTTCTCTGAATGTTTTGCTCAAGCATCAACATTGGCTTTTAAGCTATCTGCCAAACCCATGTAAAACCTCTACCCCAACATCTGCTCCGGAATACCATGGCGTGGACACAAAACCAACATCCCTTTGAACCTTCACGTTTCTTGTAATGTCTTTATTTCTGCCTGAAGCTCAATATCTCATCAATTTGCTGAGCAGTCTTATTGGGTGGGTGAAATTTGTTAACAAATTTCTTGACTAATTCCTCCCAAGTAGTGATGGAATTTATGGGGAGTGAATTAAGCCAAGTTTGAGCCGCTCCCGTCACTGAGAATGGAAATAGTAGTAGCCTTATTGCTTCCGGTGTCACATTATGTTGTCTTTGTGTGGCACAGATTGACAGGAAATTCTTCAGATGCTGTTGAGGATCTTTGATGTATGACCCTAAGAATAGTCCCTTGTTCTACAACAAATGAAGCATGCTATTTGTAATCGGGAATGATCCAGCTTGTATCTGCGGGGCAACAATTTCGATTGCTAAGTTGTCCGCGGTAGGTTGTGCCCAATCGTACAATGCACCCTCTGGCACCAGCGGTGCCACCACCTGGTTGATCGGTTCATTTAGTCATCCCCATTGTTCCTGTTGTTTACTTCATCTGCCATGTATGGTTCAAGTTGTTCAGTCAAGTTTTGTTGTTGTTTGCTTTTCTTGTTTGCACGATTCAATGCCTAGAAAACTTTCTCAGGATCTGATAGTGATTCGAACAGTTCACCAGTTCTTGAGGAGCTTCTAAGCATGCACCTGCAATACCCAAGACTACAAACGTTAGAATTTCAATGTATTCAGTTGAAAGTAAAGAAAATTGACTACACTAAGAATTTTTGCACTTCTTTTATTGCAATTAATAACACCGTTGATTTCCCGGCAATGGCACCAAATATTGATCACGCCCAACTATGCCTTATAAAAGGGACAAAGCGGTCGCTGCAAATATATTCCGGTTAACAAGTCCGGAGTCGAATCCCACAGGGAATTAATCTATCAATCACCGCTATCAGGCTCACACAATTTCACGTAATCAACTTCCGAGATATTTAAGTAACAGATTGGATGTTTACTAACTAACTATTACTTAATGAGAATGCAATAAGTAAGAACTAACCATGAACGTGTTGTAGACAATAATTGGAATGATCTAAGGTTATGATTTCCCCTATTGTCGGAGTCATTTCCGCTATGTTTGTTATAAATTTGCCTAAGTCTTCTCTATCGATCATGAGTTCTCTGACAGTCGTAACTCTCTCCCGAGTAATTACAACAATATACTACACATATTCTCCTGAATTATGCTAGCTAACTTTAAACACAGCTCACTTAGTTCGCACCCAAGGTTTCGTTATCCCTAATCTCACCTTTAAACCCTTCGTATTGATCCCTCATATACGTCAGGAGTGATGTTGTTCAACAACGACCTAAATATGCACTCTCTCCCGAGTAATGCACACTAAATAGGAACATTTAATTGAGGGCCCTTAAATAAAAAACAAGCATATAGTTGAACAAATAGAGAGAATACTATGGCAAATCTATATTAACATAACAAGAAATTCATCCTTCAATAGGTTCCATCAAAACCCTAGATTAGAAGTTTAGCTACTCATACTAATGCAAAACACAACACTAATATAATTCATAATCCACAATTAGAAGTAAGAAGAAGAAGATAAAAACTCTGAAGAATTGATTTGTCTTATCTCCCTTGTTCTTGCCTCCAAAATTGTCTAAAACCAGCTTTTTATACTTCTGGACAAGTTTAGGCTTCATATAGGTTTATGTTAGTTGCCCAGGAAATTACATAATTTCCCTTGCGTATTTTTACTTCTGACCATTCGTCCGCGGCCGCGGATTCAACGGCGGATTCGGTCGCGGATTTCTGCCTCCTCACTGCCTTCCATTTGCGAGCTGATTCGCACCTAGGTCCGCGGTCGCGGACCTGAATTATGCGTTTTTGCTTGCTTTTCTCTCTCCTTTTCGCCCGGACTAACCTTTGATTGGCCTTCTACATTCATAATGACTCCAAAACACTCTTTAGTTCCCTCCTTGCTCGGAGTGGCTCCTGCAAAATATAAATTTCTTAATTAGAGCATTTTGTTATCTTTTAACATTCAAACATCAATAAAGTGCGGCTAAATTAGAGTGTAAATAACATCTAATTGCATAAATATAGGCTACTATCAACTGTATTCACTATCTTTAGTTTTTTCTACTTTTTCAATATATTCATTGTATTTAATTGTATTCAATGTAATTATATATATTCAAAGCTTCACTTTGTTTCTTTGTTTTATCCAACAGTATATATTCAGCAATATGTATTCTATGTATTGTACNAAAATCAACATTTGTGTAGTATATGTGGGCATGGAGTACATAATAAGCGTACTTGTAGAAATGCTCCACGTAGGAATTAGTTCATGTTCTGATTTCAATTACTGCAACAACGATATGCCGTAGATGTCTTCCAGTTTTATATTACATATTGATTTATTGGTTATTGGATTCTTACGTGATGAATATTTAAGTTCAGCTTACTTAAATATTTTTTAGTGGTATCTTTACAAATAGATTTATATACATATATGAAGTTTAGCATGTCATCTATAGTGCTATACATTGAATAGATACTGCAGATATATATATATATATATATATATATCTGCAGTATCTATTCAATGTATAGCACTATAGATGACATGCTAAACTTCATATATGTATATAAATCTATTTGTAAAGATACCACTAAAAAATATTTAAGTAAGCTGAACTTAAATATTCATCACGTAAGAATCCAATAACCAATAAATCAATATGTAATATAAAACTGGAAGACATCTACGGCATATCGTTGTTGCAGTAATTGAAATCAGAACATGAACTAATTCCTACGTGGAGCATTTCTACAAGTACGCTTATTATGTACTCCATGCCCACATATACTACACAAATGTTGATTTTTCTTTTGAAACAATTCACTAAACGACTTATCGCGCTTCTCTTTGGCCTTCCAGGAGGTCTTTTCCATTTGGGTGGTAAGACAACTTTCTCTGATATATGTGCTGGTATATTCCATTCATGTCGGTCAGACAGTGGATATACGGGCACCTAGTATGTCATTACAACATATTTTGGTTTGTAATAGTACGAACAATAATCTTCTGGCATTAGAAACTTGCTTTTCAAGACAACCCAAGCATGTGGGCATGGTAATTCGTCAACTTGGAACCGCCTACAACTGCACTTTTTCTCTAGGAGGCAAACAATGTAATACCTTCCTTCATCGTTCACCATATGCAAGTGTTCAGTCGATGGTGCAACCAACATTAAATAGATAAATATAAGTTGTGGACAATTGAAAAAGTCATGTATCTCTCAAAGAGAAAACGTATTAAATGCATTATACATGTATACAATAAAAAAACATTTTAAATATGCAGCATGTCAAGAAATATTAATTTGTCAGAATATTAAATATAATACATGTATGTATGAAATACAATGACATACAATATAAATATATAAAATACATTTAAAATACACCAACTACAAATAATATTTTAAATGACAGACTATTAAAAGTGAATATATTTAATGGAGAAATACATTGAAATACATTAAAATACTGTCAATACAGAAACAAAACCATTGAATACAATAATGAAATGCAGTTGTAGTAACATGTATCGTTTACATAAAATAAGCAGTTTTTAAAACAGTTTCATAAAACAGAATACATGCACAAGTGCTATAATAAAAAGAGCACGCAGTACGTTAATAGTAGAAATTGTATCACAAATAAATACATGCTATATCATGCATAAATACATGATGCAAGGAATTACAGTCATACATGTAGACAGTGCCTCATTCAAAGTAAGCATCTTCTGGTATTTTTTCCCAAGCGTTGTGTCCGTGTGTGAAGATTCTTTCCGATTGCTGCAATTTCAACGTCCAAATATCTTCCTAACTTCTTCTAGGAAGTTTTCTATTGGCAATTCTCTTGCTGATACAAGTGCGACTGTCACGACCCAGAATCCCCACCCTCGGGACCACGATGGCACCTAACATTTCACTTGCTATGCAAGCCAACGTTAGAGGATTCCTTAAACAAATTTTAGTCAATTTCAATAACAGAAAGAATTAAACTAAATAGAAGCTAAAACTGAAATGTGGAATAACATACAACCCATAATATCTGATACAATACGGATCTGGAGCCTCAACTCACGAGCTTCTAAGATTTACAACAAACAGAGTCTGAAAGAAAAATACAATTGTTCTGAATGAAAAGAAACAGTAAAATAAGGAAACTAGGAAGGGACTCCAAGGTCTGCGGATGCTAGCAGATCTACCTTGAGTCTCCAACAAGCAAGTCCAACTGCTAACCTCACGATCAGCTAGGGCCGGTACCAAAATCTGCACAAGAAGTGCAGAGTGTAGTACAACCGACCCCAAGTACTCGTTAGTGTCGAGCCTAATATCGATGAAGTAGTGACGAGGCTATGATAAGACATCCACATAATAAATCTATGCAGATAACAATATATGCATAATATAACAACAAGTAACAGTTAAACATGTACTATTGGAATGGGGACATGCTAAAGGGGGTACAAGATATAAGAGATTCGGCGGAAATGATAACAAGAACAGTCAATATGCCTTTAACCAGTGAAAACAATTGAACACAATAAAGAAAATTGCACGGCATCACCCTTCGTGATTTTACTCTCAACATCACAATGAAACAATGATACTGCATGGCATCACCCTTCGTGCTTTTACTCTCAATCTCACAATATAAATTAATAGATACGATACGACATCACCCTTCGTACATTAACTCTCATAACATGTCACGACATCACCTTTCGTGCATTAACACTCACAATATAGCACGACATCACCCTTCGTGCAATAAATCTCATAATATGGCACGACATCCGTGCGTTAACACTCTCCCTTACCACATAATAATGAATAAGTAATAGCAGGGAGATAAAATCAACAAGAACAAGCCTTACTTCAACCATGATTCCACAATACCAATCTCAACTTTGGAATCAATACTCAATTATCACAAAAGCCCGTAAACATGATAAGAACTATTAATTTAGCAAGTAACTAGTCTAAGCATGGATAACAAGATCAAAGTAAGCAATAAACTACAATGAACAAGTCCCACCTGCATGCTTTAACCCGACAACGCATAAGTACTCGTCACCTCACATATACGTTGTACCCAACATCTAAACATGTAGAAAATAGGCAAACAAGTCCTAATCCATCAAGTTAAGGTTAACCAGGACACTTACCTCGCTCCAGAAGGTCCACTCAAAGCTCAATCATAGCTTTGCCTTTCAAACATGCCTCCGTGCCAATAGAATCTAGCAAATGATCAACCAAACAATTCAAATTAAGCCTTAGAAACTATCCACGATTGCAAAGGATTCAATTTAGGCCATTATTGAAAACGTTTACAAGAATCAACTCCCGGGCCCACTTGGTCCAAACCCAAAATTCGGACCAAAACCCGATTAGCCATTCACCCTCGAGCCTAGTTATGTAATTTATTTTGAAATTCGACCTCAATTTGATGTCTAAATCTTCATTTTATAAAAATCCCAACTTCTACCCCAAACCCCCAATTTCCCCATATGCGAACCCATCAGAGGTCGCAAATTCGATGCCTGATCTAGCAAATGCAATATTTGAGGCCTGCACCAAAATTGAAACACCAGCTGCATTTTTCTAAGTCCAAACCACTTCGTAGCCTATTCGAAACTCACCCGAGCCCTCGGGGCTCTAAACCAACTAAGCACACAAGTCTAAAAACATCTACGAACTCGCTCGCGCGATCAAATCGTCAAAGTAACACCTAGAACAACGAATTTAGCATCAAATGGACCGAGGATTGTCAAAAGGCCTTCGACAGAATTAAGGAGTACTTGTCAACAACGCCAATTTTGATACCACCAGATCCATGACCCTTGCTACTCTACCTCGCAGTATTAGATGGAGCTTTCGACTGCGTTCTGGGGCAGCACGACGATACGGGGAGAAAAGAGCAGGCCATTTATTATCTAAGTAAGAAGTTCACTCCGTACGAGGCTTGGTATTCTCTGTTGGAACGTACCTGTTGTGCTCTAACCTGGGTAGCACAAAAGCTGAGGCATTACTTTTGTGCCTACACCACATATCTCATATAAAGAATGGATCCCTTGAAGTACATCTTTCAGAAGCCCATACCCACTGGCCAAGTGGAAAATCCTGTTAAGTGAGTTCGATATTGTCTATGTGACCAGAAAGCAGTCAAAGGCCAGGCGTTAGTAGACCGTCTTGCTTAAAACCCTATGGATGGAGAGTACGAACCCCTGAAAATGTACTTTCCCGATGAAGAAGTGTCATTCATAGGAGAAGATATTGCAAAATCCTATGACAGTTGGAGAATGTTTTTTGATGGAGCAGCAAATTTCAAAGGAGTCGGCATTGGGGCTGTCCTAGTATCAGAAACCGATCAACATTACCCGATATCTGCTAAACTCATATTCCCCTGCACCAACAACATGGCGGAATATGAAGCTTGCATCTTAGGGCTCAGCATGGCCATTGACATGAATGTTCAGGAACTGCTAGTAATTGGTGACTCAGACTTGCTAATACACCAAGTACAAGGGGAATGGGCTACTAAGAATTCCAAGATACTGCCATATCTGCACCACGTGCAGGAATTGAGAAAGAGGTTTACAAAGAAAGAATTTTGGCACGTCCCTAGAATTCAGAATGAGTTCGTCGATGCATTGGCCACTCTATCATCCATGACACAACATCTATATAAGAACTTCATCGACCATATTCTAGTGAAGATCCATAGCTAGCCGCCATATTGTGCCCATGTTGAAGATGAAGTAGACGGAAAACCATGGTTCCATGACATCAAGGAGTATTTGTTAAAGGGAGAGTACCCAGAGCTGGAAAATCACATTTAGAAACGCACGCTTCGGAGATTGTCCAACAACGTCTTTTATAGTGGAGGAATCCTATACCGGAGAACTCCTGATTTGTTATTACTGAGATATGTCGATGCAAAGGAAGCTTCTAAGCTACTGGAAGAGATACATGTTGGGACCTGCGGCCCACATATGAATGTTTTTTTTTTGGCTAAGAAGATACTCAGGGCCGGTTATTTCTGGATGACCATGGAAATGGACTTCATCCAGTATGTCCGAAAATGCTACCGCTGTCAGGGGCATGTAGATATGATAAAGGTGCCCCCAAACGAGCTCAATGCAACAAGCTCTCCTTGGCCGTTCGCCGCCCGGGGAATGGATGTCATTGGACCAATCGAGCCTACTGCCTCCAATGGACATAGGTTTATCTTGGTAGCAATTAATTATTTCACTAAATGGGTCAAAGCAGCATCTTACAAAGCAGTGACTAAGAAATTCATGGCAGACTTTGTTGGCGACCGTATTGTTTGTCGATTTGGAGTTCCAGAGTCAATCATCACCGACGACAGTTCCAATCTCAACAGTAATCTAATGAAAGCTATGTGTGAGACCTTAAAAATCAAGCACAAGAATTCTACAACGCATAGACCTCATATGAATGGAGTTGTAGAAGCTGCCAACAAAAGCATCAAGAAGATACTAAGGAAGATGATAGAAAAGCACAAGCAGTGTCATGAGAAGTTATCATTCGCCTTACTGGGATACCGCACCACAGTCCGTACATCAACTGGAGCAACTCCTTACTTACTGGCTTACGGCACGGAAGCTATTATTCCTGCCGAAGTGGAGATTCCTTCCCTAGGAATCATACAAGAAGCTGAACTCAGCTATGCATAATGGATCAAGATTCGTTATGAGCAACTAGCCCTTATAGATAGAAAAAGGATAAATGCGGTATGTCATGGACAACTTTATCAGAATAGAATGGACAGAGCTTTCAACAAACGAGTCAAGTCGAGACATTTCATACCAGGGCAGCTGGTGTTAAAGAAGATCTTTCCACATCAAGATGAAGCCAAAGGGAAATTCTCTCCCAACTGGCAAAGTTCGTATATGGTTCACCGAGTATTGACAGGAGGAGCGCTTATACTTGCAGAACTGGACGGAGAAGTCTGGCCAAAGCCAATCAATTCAGATGCAGTCAAACGCTATTATGTGTAATCCCTTATGCTTTTCCCAAATGCTGTAAACTGAACTACACCTAACCTGTTCCCGTTTAAGAGGGGATACGTAGGCAACCCTATGGGTTAGGTCACAATTCAATAAAAAATTCATATTCCCCGCAATTGGAAACTGGGGCAGAATTTTTAGGAGGACCCTCAAAATTTTGAAGCAAGTTCAGCCGATCGCCGTATGTGCAACAATCAGAGTCTCCAACCCATCAAACTGGGGCAGAATTTTGAGGAGGACCCTCAAAATTCCGTAGCATGAGAGGTTGCGATGTCTTGGACCATGTCACGGTCGTTGGTTCATCTAAATTTATTTCAAAATACATGTTTATACTATATCCTTACAAAATCATGCATACTTACTCTTGAAAATAGCTCTGTTTAGCAAATGCTACCCCGATGATATGAACAGGATCATCAGACCAAGCATATGAGTCAAGCAGAGCCAGCGGGGATACAAACCAACCTTACCCATTTACATAACTCACGATTTTTCTTTGGATGCAGGGACAGAGAAAAAACACGCAGAGAAGTCACAAATTTCAACACAGTTGCAAATGGTAAAGTTCACTGTCCGCACAAAGAACGATCCTGTTCAAAGACACAAAAACCATCGCACTTGCCGACATTTGCTATCAGCACAAAGGATAACGTGCTCCGCAGTCACGAGGCTCATAACAATCGCAATACCACAATCTACTACCATCTAAGAAATTCTACTGTCATTTATTATTTAATCTTCTGCATGAGGATAAGCTCTGCCTCCATTTGCATAAGGCTAACTTTCTGCCTTCCTCTGCATAAGGCTAATATTCTGCCTTCCATTTGCATGAGACTAATCTCTGTCTCCATTCTGCATGAGGTTAAGCTCTACTTCCACTTTCATAAGGCTAACTTTCTGCCTTCCTCTGCATAAGGCTAATCTTCTGCCTTCCTACCTTGCGTGAGACTAAGCTTTGTCTACATTCTGCATGAGGTTAAGCTCTACCTCCATTTGCATAAGGCTAACTTTCTGCCTTCCCTCTTCATAAGGCTAAGTTCTGCCTTCCTACCCTGCATGAGGCTAAGCTCTGCCTCAAATTTACTTTTCTCTGAGACTAAGCGCTGTCTCTCGAGCATTATTTACTTCGCTTTTCTTTCGGGCTAAGCTCTGCCCTCCAAATCGCAAGACTAAGTTGTGTCTTGTCAGCATCATGCTATTGCATCTCATGGGCTGAAATATCGCCAACTTGTCGAAGGGTGTCATTGTTCGTAGGCACCATCTTCATGGACAGAGAACACCATGTCATGGCCCGAGGATCTCTCAAATCTTGCATATCATTATTTAAAGGTGTCAATGTTCGGAGGCACCAATGTCATGGCCCGAGAACGTCATTTCATGGCTTGTGAATCTCTCATCAAACAATTCATGGCCCAGGACGTCATGGTCTAAGGACGTCATCCTTAACCGTCCAAAGACAACATTCATAGTCCAACGGGAACTTGCATCATGTTTAATTTATGCACGGTATACGCTTGTATTGTTTTTATTTGCAGGTAACCCGGCGAGCGACGGCTATCCCATCAGGAGCAATCTCGCTCCGGCTATCCCAGCAGGAGCGTTCTCGTAACCACTCCCATATCAAACATAACCACTCTCGTAAAATCGTTTATTTTATCCAACCCTAGATGTTGCATCCGTTCTTGTGATAACTCCATCGGTATACTTCGCCGATGGATACAGAACTACATACTGCCTGATTCCTGTAAAACCAGGGATATGTAGGCAGCTCAAAAACCTGGGTGCGGCCTAAATCTCTCAAACCATTTCGCTCGATCAAAAATTGGTCATTATATCTTTACCTGACAACTCTTTCATCCTTTTCGGGTAAAGTGGGGCAACTGTTGATACCCAATTTTTTCTAAAAAAATATTTTAAATTGCATATATATCTTCAAAATCATGCATTAATAGCAATTGATATTTTTTCATAATTTCCTATATTTTTATTAAATTATTCAGTATTTTATTTCCAATAAATAATTATAAAATTTGCATTACAAATGATTTCAAAGGTATTTCTTGGTTTCATTAATTATTTAGGGTCTTATTAAGGTCAAATTATTTCATAATTAGCCAAATTGGCACCTTTTGGCTATAATTGCAATGACTTTGCAATTATAGCCCAATTATATGAGTCTATGCTATTTTTACCGGGAATTAATCATTTTTGTATTTTTAAATACTAAATAAGAATATTTAAACTATTATCTATGCATAAAATTCATTTTTTACAATTATTAGCTATTTTATAAATTATTTTTTATTAATTTAATTGGGTATTTAACAAATGGCCTAACTTATTTCAATTTTAGCCTAATTAAGACCTGGCCCCAACCCAATTAAATTATCCCAAAGACCCCAAGCCCAATACCTAAATCCTACCCGGCCTAATCTGTGTTTAATCCAGGCCGTTGATCAAAATTGATCAACGGTCCAGGTTCCCCCTTTCCTAATTTAACCAAATGACCTCCCTCTTCCCCTCCCATTTCTCTCTATCTCCTCCGCCGTTACATCTCTCATCTCCCTCAACTCTCTCTTCTAACCTAAGCTCTCACATGTCGTCGCTTTGTCGGAAACCATGGTGGTCTCACCACCCTCCTAGCTTCATGGCTCTCTTCCTACGCCGGGTATCACTGCCTTGAGGTCTTCAAGGGAACTAGAAGGCGATCCACTCACATCCCATGATTCTCATGTCATTCTTCGGCCATCCATTGCTGTCCGATTAAGAGTTTACTATTTCCAGCTAGAACCAGTGGTTCTAAGTTGTTTCTCCTTCTCTTTGGGTCATCTCCATGAAACCCTAACTACTAGCCCTTGATTTTCTTAGATATGTAATGGATCCGGGAGTATTATGAGTTATTATGTGGTTTTCCTTAATAAAAATTTGATTTTCTTAGAACGACCCTTCATCTTCAAAACTAGGGTTCTTAAACCCCTATTCAAAAAAATTTTCTTTCTGATTTTTAGTATTATCCCATGATTTTCATTATGTTTAATCGTTTATTTGAGCTTTTCTCCTTTCTTTGACCTATTTTTATTAAAATCCTAAGTTCGTGGTTTTAATCCTAGATTCTAAGTATGTCTTTGGTTATATGTTTGATTAACTTGCAAATCTGTATGTTTTCTCATGAAAACTCTGCGATTTTATGATTTTTACCCTATTTTTGCCTATTAGGTTTTCTGACTCTCCACTTCTTCTGCCTCTATCATGTTTACTCTGTTGATTCGTACTGTGTTTTAGTTGAAACCCCTGTTCTAAGTGATTTTTTTACTTTGCTATGATGATTAGGTTGCTGATTTTACCCTACACTGTGATTTGCCTCGTTTGTCTGTAGCAATTTATGTTATTTCCTCTCATTAGTACCTTTTTTTAATTCGAATTCTTTTACACTATCCATGTTTATGTTATGGCTGCTTCGTTCAGTTGTGATATTTTCTTTGGTTAGTGCTATCTTTTAATGGAATCCCTGATTCCTTTATGATTGGTACACTCTACTGATTTCAACCTCTAAATATCCTCTTTCCTTATTTTATGGTTAATTATGTTGTCAAGTTGATTCTTAGACTCTCTCCTTAATTAGAATATTCTGAATCTAGTCTCCTTTACATGTGATATACTTGTATTATACCTATGTTTGTTTCCTTATGTGATTTCATTACTTATTTATCATTGCTTATTACCGTTTGAATTTTAACTCTAATTAAAGGAAGTCCTTATACTAATTTGATTCTAATTGACATATATTTCTACAATTACTGCTGAAATATTATTTTTACCTTATTTGGCTACCTATTTTCGAACTATAAGTACATGGCTCTTTCATTAGCACAGACACACGAACACACTGTTCAAAAACTCCCTCTTACACAAAGTTCTCTTCTTCTCTCTCTTGTCTTTGGCTACTACTTCAATTCATCCTATTTCTAGTATATTTTTACTTGTGGTTCTGCTGTAAAGTTTGTACTTAGCTTGGTTACATTGTTCCCTTTGCATATTATGTATCCCCTCCCTTAGACTTAGCATGTTTGTATCCCCTTTTAGATTCTACTTCAATTATGTTTCTCTGATTACTAGCCTAAGCTTACATGTGTAAGTTTGAAATGCATGCTACCTTAATCCCTGAAGCCCTAAGGATTTATTTGATTCTGAACCAATGTGTGACTCTGCCTACTATGTGCTTACCCTTATATGATCCATACTTGTCCCCAATTCCTCATCACCCTGTTTGTGGTTGCTGAACTTGTCTCAGTTCTTTGTTCTATGTATGCTACTGAACCTGTTCCTGAGATTGGTATGCTGTTTGTTCTGATTACTCTACTCTTTTTCAAACTGTTTCTCTATTGTTTTTGCCAAACTCATTTCAAATCAGTCTTTCTTGTTTAAACTATTTTCCTACTCAAATCTTTTTCAAACTATGTCAAGCACTCTCACTCTACTCTTAGACATCAAGTTCTGCCCCTCTAATGTGTGACTGCTTTGGGATCCCTATGAGATCCCTCTGAACTCTGATACATTAGAGCTGGCTCTTCCACAATGCACTTACTCAACCATGGTTATGAAATCTGGGTGTGAGCACTACCCGGGATCCCTTGAGGTCTTTAGGGAACTATGACACACCCGGATTATGTGAAAGGCTGTGAAATACCACTTGGCATTGGAACTATGGAAATTTGGGCCTATTGGTAGGCTACCTATAGTATAACTTCTTATTTTATTATCTATTTATGTAATTCATTCGATAATGGTTTGTAATTATTTATTGTAAATAAATATTGGGGATGGATAGTGAAAAAGGGAAGGGTAGCTATGCATGTTACATAAAAGGGTAGAAACCATGTTCTTAGGTTTACATTTCTGCTGTGCGCAATAGAATTCATGTTTAGGACTCATATGTGCAAAGCATATCATGCATTAGATGCCATGCCCCCTAGGTTCTATGTATACTGTTTTTAGCATTCCATTTTGGCACTACTGTTTTATCATTTAATCCTGTCTATAGGATAAATGACAACATAGACGCAAACTGTTACTTATGCATAATTTGAGACCACGTCTAATACTATAACCTGCTGAGCATCTAGAAATCCTACTTTTAGTAATTTTGCATATAAATCACTCTGCCTTATACATGCACATTATATATCATGATTTAGGTCTTTTACATTGTTTTAACATCTCATTTGGTATGCTCACTATCACTTAGAAATCATGTTCCTAGGGTAAATGATAACATTAAACTGCTATTCATGCAAATCATGTCTAATAAAGCTGTAACTTTCTATGCATTTAGAAATCCTGCTCTAGAAAACTCTGCAATCATGCTGTGTATCTAAAACTCTGCCTAGGAATTTTGCATGCAAGTCACTTTGCATTCTGTGTGTGCATACTAGATATCATGTTTCAGGACTTCATACATACTCACTCAATCACACTTAGTTAAATTGTCAATGCATAAAAAAGATATAAAACAGTCTCACCATGTTCCCTCAACAAACTGGTGATAATTCTGTATCCTTTAACACCTAGAATAGCATGTTTAGGTAAAGCAATTTATAACAGTTTTTCCTTAATAATTCTGGTAACTATTGTACACTGTCCCATGCCTAGGCAAGCCTTAGGTGACTGAAACTGCTAAAACTAGAAATTGACTCTTTGTGTTAGTTGCTTAATGCTTAACAGACTTAAAATCAGTAGGCAAACTGGTTAGGCCTCTGTTTCTGAGTTATAAAATGAATCTGCATATCTCTTGTGTTCTGATACTCACCTTGACATCATGCCTTAAGATCTTGTCTAATAATATTACCCTTATTTGTGTTTGAGTCGTGTTGTTTACGTGCATTATCTGCGGAGGTAAACTTGAGCCTCTCTTTCCTGTTTATTTGTTGAAGTCCTATGTGTTATTGCATGTCGCCTTAGTATTTTCTCCTTTAAACCTTAGGGGGTCTATCTAGAATTGCCTATAGGTAGAGGTCCTAAATTCCTCCAAGGCCATTAAGAAGGGACGGGTAACAGCACGCAATAAAGGTCGTTAATTAAAATCCGCTTAAATAACCACAAAGGGGTGGGAAAGGGTAGATATGGATATGATGACCGGTGCACTAATGCCACGTGTAGCCCCTCTTCTGAGGAGTGATTACCGGGCATTGTACCGATGTGATCATATAGGATAAATAACCTAGGATTCCCCCCTATCCTTTTACATATGTGTATAGACTATAAATCTTTCAAAAACCTTATCCTTAGGCTTTAATCTTTTCAAGTGTACTTTCACATGTGTGCTTAGACTGCGAATTCTCTCAAAACCCTTACTTGTTTAAACTTTAATTGCCTATCTGCTACTTGCTTAAATTCACAAAGTTGTTTGGCCGGGAACCACATTTGTGGGCTCTGAGGGGTGCCTAACACCTTCCCCTTGGAGTAATTTCAAGCCCTTACCCTATCTCTGGTTATCCAAATCTATGTTTGTAAATGGCCCTTAGTAGGTGACCTAACGCACCTTAATTCGGTAGGTGACGACTCTCTGATTCCTTGCATACCCCTTTCCCAAAAGGAAACGAGTTGTCCCAATAATGTAAATAACCCTAACCGATCCGAAAGGAGGAGTTAAAAAGGGGGCGCGAAATGCGCTCGAACTGTCTATCCGTCTAAGGATGTAACGTTGTGGTCAACTCAACCCGCGTGCCCAACTCACGTTGTACTGCTCTCCAAAAGTGCGAGGTGAACTACGTACCTCGATTAGAAATGATAGACACGGGCACACCGTGAAGACGGACGATCTCATGGATGTAAATCTCTGCCAACCGCTTTGAAGAATAGCTAATTGCCACAGGAATGATGTGCGCTGACTTGGTCATCCTGTCCACAATGACCCAAACTGCATCGAACTTCCTTTGAGTCTGTGGGAGTCGAACGACGGAATCCATAGTGATACGCTCCCACTTCCACACAGGAATCTCTAACTTCTGAAGAAAACCACCAGGTCTCTGATGCTCACACTTTACATGTTGACAATTTAGAGGCCGAACTACATATGCAACTATGTCCTTCTTTATTCTCCTCCACCAATAATGCTGCCGCAAGTCCTAATACATCTTGGCGGCGCCCAGATGAATATAATACCGAGAACTATGGGCCTACTCAAGAATCAACTCACAAAGTATATCTACATTAGGCACACAAACACGATCCTGAATCCTCAAAAATCCATCATCTCCAACAGTAACCTGCTTGGCACCACCGTGTCGCACTATGTCCCTAAGGACAAGCAAATGAGGGTCGTCATATTGTCGCTCCCTGATGCACTCAAACAAGGAATACTGAGCGACTGTACAAGCTAGGACATGAATAGGCTCTAAAACATCCAACCTTACAAATTTTTTAGCCAAAGACTGAATACTTGATGCAAACGGATCTCACCAACTGGAATGTACGCAAGGATGCCCCTACTCGCTGCCTTTCTACTCAAGGCGTCAGCTACTACATTGGCTTTCCCGAGATGATACAAGATGATGATATCATAGTCTTTCATTAGATCCAACCATCTCCTCTTCCTCAAATTGATATCCTTTTGCTTGAACAAATACTATAGGCTCCGATGATCCGCGAAAACCTCATATGACACGTCGTAAAGATAATGCCTCCAGATCTTCAACGCATGAACAATGGCTGCCCACCATCAACTACCACGACCCATATGCAATCACTCTGCCATCCTACATCAATACTGCACTGAGACCAACACGGGATGCATCGCAATATACCGTATAAGATCCTGAACCTGTGGGAAACACCAACACTAGTGTCGTAGTCAAAATGGTCTTGAGCTTCTGAAATCTCTCCTCACACTCGTCTGACCATCTGAATGGGTCACCCTTATGGATCAACCTAGTCAAATGGGCTGCTATAGATAAGAACCCCTCCACAAACCGACAATAATAACCCGCCAAACCGAAGAAACTCCGGATCTCCGTGGCTGAAGTGGGTCTAGGCCAGTTCTGAAACTGCCTCAATCTTCTTAGGGTCTACCTGAATGCCCTCTGCTGATACAACGTTCCCCAAGAAAGTGACTGAATCCAACCAAAAATCGCACTTTTAAAACTTAGCATATAACCGGATGTCTATCAGAGTCGACGTACACTCCGAAGATGCTGCTCGTGCTCCCCCCGACTGCGGGAGTAGATCAAGATATCATCAATAAACACAAAGGAGTCCATTTAAGGCTTGAACACTCGGTTCATCAAATCCATAAATGTTGCTGGGGCATTTGTCAACCCAAAGGACATCACTAGAAACTCATAGTGCCCTTACCGAGCCCAAAAAGCTGTCTTAGGGACATATGATACCCTAATACTCAACTGATGGTAGCCTGACCTCAAATCACTATGAAAACACCTTGGCACCCTAAATCTGATCAAATAAGTCATCAATCCTCGGCAATGGATGCTTGTTCTTGATGATGACTTTGTTCAACTGCCGATAATCTATGCACATCCTCATCGACCCATCTTTCTTCTTTATGAACAACACGGGCGCACCCCAGGGCGAGACACTAGGTCTAATGAAGCCCTTATCAAGCAGATCCTACAACTGCTCCTTCAATTCTTTCAACTCTGGTGGGGCCTTACGATATAGAGGAATAGAAATGAGATGAGTGCCCGAAGCCAAATCAATGTCCCTGCCGGGTGGCATCCCTGGCAGGTCTGTAGGAAACACCTCTGGAAACTCACGGACAATCGGTACTGAATCCATGGAAGGAACCTCCGCACTAGAATCATGGGCATAAGCCAAATAAGCTAGACACCCATTCTCGACCATACGTCGGGCCTTCATATAAGAGATAACCCTACTGGTAGAATGGGCAGGAGTATCTCTCCACTCTAATCGAGGCAACCCTGGCAAGGCTAAGGTCATTGTCTTGGTGTGACAATCGAATATAGCATGATAAGGTGACATCCAATCCATACCCAAGATAACATCAAAATCTACCATATCGAGAAATAGAATATCTACACTAGTCTCAAGACTCCTAGTGGTGACCACACACGAACAATAAACACGATCTACAACAATATCATCTCCCACAGGTGTGGACACATACACAAGAGCACCCAAAGAATCACGAGGTACAACCAAATATGAAGCAAAAATGGTATGACACACATGAATAAGTAGAACACAGATCAAATAGGATTGAAGCATCTCTATTGTAAGTTGAAACAGTACATGTGATAACAGTGTCAGATAACTCAGTCTCAGGCCTGGCTTGAAAAGCATAGCATAGGGGCTGGGGCCCACTACTATGAACTACATCCCTAGGACGACCCCTAGCTGGTTGACCTACCTCTAGCGGCTTGACCTCCACCTCTAACGGCCTGACCACCACTTCTAGCTGCCTGACCCCTACCTCTAGTTGGCTGAGCAGGCGTTGAAGCACCCGGTGCCGGGACCATGGCACGAGAACCTTGATGTTGTGAACTGCTCGATGCATGAGGGAAAAATCTAGCAATGTGCCTCGGATCACCACAAGTATAATAGGACCTCGGTTGCTGTGACTGCTGACCCTGAAAATGACCCTGTCAACCTGAGTAACCACCCTGAAAACTCTGGAGTGGAGGTGCACAAATAGGAGCTGGTGGTGCACTGTAGGCTAGCTGGTCGGTATAAGGCATATGAGGGCCAAGACCACCTAAAGAACTGTGGGATGCCTGGAGTGCTGAAGGAAACGACATGGGATGATGACCTCTACCAAAAGTACCCCTGCCTCCAGACGAGGCATCGCTAAACCCATCAGAATTATGAGGCCTCTTTTCAGATCCCTGAACTCCCTTTACAAAGACCATCTCGACTCTCCTGGCGACATTGGTAGCAATCTGAAAAGAAATCTCACTCTCGGTCTCCTTAGCCATCTGCAACTTGATAGGCTGAGCAAGTTCCACAATAAACCTCCTCGCCCTCTCTCTCGGTAGGAAGAAGAAGAATAGCATGACGAGCCAAATCCACAAAACGGGTCTCATACTGAGTGACAAACATACTGCCCTATTGGAGATGCTCGAACTGTCGACGATAATCCTCTCTCAATGTGATCGGAAGGAACTTCTCAAGAAACTGAGAGAACTAGTCTCAAGTAGTCGTTGGCGACCCAACTAGTCTGGTCAATACAAAATCCTTCCACCGTCTCTTAATAGAACCCGTCATCTGAAACACAGCAAAATCGACCGCATTGGTCTCAACTATCCCAATGCTCCGCAGAACCTCATGGCAGCGGTCAAGATAATTTTGGGGATCCTCAGAAGACGCACCACTGAAGTGAACTGGAAAAATCTTGGTGAACTTGTCCAATATCAATAAGCCTTCATAAGACATAGCTAGTCCATCATCGGTCAGTGTCGCAACAACCGGCTGAACTGCTCTGACTGGATGAGTTGTTGGAGTCTGATACTAGGGAGCCATCTGCGCCAGAGTGTGAGTAGAAAGAGTCTGTGCTCCTCCTCCAGCCTGAGAGACGGCTGGTACCATGTGAAATGTGTCAGTCTGGGCCACACTCTCCATACGGCCCACCAAATGGACCAAAGCGTCCTGAAGCAATGGGGTGCGATGAACCCCTGAGCTGGTCCGACAGGAACAGTCTGGGCTGGAATCTCCTCGTCAAACTCTACCTGAGGCCCCACTGCTGGTGATGCTGCTCGAGCTCCGGGATGAGCTATGCCCCTGCCACGACCTCTAGCATGGCCTCGGCCTCGACCTCTACCCGTTGTAGGAGCCGCCACTAGGGGCGCTAGCTGCTACTCAGCTAAAGATGCGGTACGTGTCCTCGCCATATGTGAGAGAACAAGAGTAGAATAATTCAATTAGCAATAAGAGAACAAAATCGCACGACAGAGAAGAATATAAGTGAAATTTATAACTAAACTTCATAGCTTAGGAAGATAAGTACATACGTCTTCGTACCGATCCTCCAGACTCTACTAATCCTGCTCGTGACTAGTGAGACCTAGGAAACCTAGTACTCTGATACCAACTTGTCACGACCTGGAATCCCCACCCCCGGGACCGTGATGACGCCTAACATTTCACTTGCTAGGCAAGCCAACGTTAAAGGAATTTTCAAACCAATTTTAGTCAATTTCAATAACATAAACAATTAAACTAAATAGAAGCTAAAACTGAAATGCGGAATAACATACAACCCAAAATATCTTATACAATACGAATCTGAAGTCACAATTAACGAGATTCTAAGATTTACTACAAACAGAGTCTGAAAGAAAAATACATTTGTTCTGAATGAAAAGAAACAGTAAAATAAAGAAACTAGGAAGGGACTCCAAGGTCTGCGGACGCCACCAGATCTACCTTGAGTCTCCCACAAGCAAGTCAAACTGCTAACCTTACGATCAGCTAGGATCGGTACCAAAATCTGCACAAGAAGCGCAGAGTGTGGTATGAGTACAACCGACCCCATATACTCGTAATGACGAGCCTAAACTCGATGAAGTAGTGACGAGGCTATCAAAGACACCCATATAATAAACATGTGCATATAACACTATGTACAAGATAACAACAAGTAACAGCTAAACATGTACTATTGGGAGGGGGACATGCTAAAGGGGGTACAAGATATAAGAGATTCAGCAGAAATGATAACCAGAACAGTCAATATGCCTTTAACTAGTAAAAACTATTAACACAACGAAGAAAATTGCACGGCATCACCCTTCGTGCCTTTACTCTCAACCTCACAATGAAACGATGATACTACACGGCATCACCCTTCGTGCTTTTACTCTCAACCTCACAATATAAATAAATAGATATGGCACGACATCATCCTTCGTACATTAACTCTCATAACATGGCACGACATCACCCTTCGTGCATTAACACTCATAATATGTCAAGACATCACCCTTCATGCAATAACTCTCATAACATGGCACGACATCATCCTCCGTGCCTTAACACTCTCCCTTACCACATAACAATGAATAAGTAATAGCAGGGAGATAGAATCAACAAGATTAAGCCTTACTTCAACAATGGTTCACAATACCAATCTCTCTTTGGAATCAATACTCAATTATCACAAAAGCCCGTAAACAAGATAAGAACTATCAATTTAGCAAGTAACTAGTCTAAGCATGGATACCAAGATCACAGTAAGCAATAACCTACAAGGAACAAGTCTTATCTGCATGCTTTAACCCGACAACAACGCATAAGTACTCGTCACCTTACATATACATTGTACCCAACATCTAAACATGTAGCAAATAGGCAAATAAGTCCCAATCCCTCAAGTCAAGGTTAACCACGACAGTTACCTCGCTCCAGAAGGTCCCCTAAAAGCTCAATCACATCTTTGCCTTTCAAATAGGCCTCCGAACCAATAGAATCTAGCAAATTATCAACCAAACGATTCAAATTAAGCCTTAGGAACTACCCACGATTTCAAAGGATTCAATTTAGGCCATTATTGAAAAAGTCTACAAGAGTCAACGCCCGGGCCCCCTTGGTCCAATACCGAAATTCGAATAAAAATACGATTACCCATTCAGCCTGAGCCCGGCAATGTAATTTATTTTCGAATCCGATCTCAATTTGAGGTCCAAATCCCCATTTTATAAAAATCCCTACTTCTACCCAAAACCCCCCAATTTCCACCATGAAAACACAAGATTTTTGGTTGAAATCTCAGGAAATGTAGTGAAAGATTGAAACAAACTAGTTTAGAATCACTTACCAATGATTTGGGGAAGAAAGGTTCTTTGAAAAATCGCCTCTGGGGTTTTCAGTTTTGAGAATTTGAAGAATGAGCAAAAATCCAGTCTAATTCCCATTTGATCAGTTGCAGATGTCGCATTTACGACCTGGGGTTCGCAAATGCGAGCCCCGCAATTGCGAAGAATCTATCGCAAATGCAAAGATTTCACATCTCTACTTTCATCGCATTTGCGATGAATGTGAGCACGTGGTTTTTGCCCTATATGAAATACTCCTATAAATTGAAAGAAAATAAATTTTTCCCAATTATTTGCAATTTTGTAGGGTTTTGTGTTAATTGCTTGCACTTTTGTGCATGTTTACTTTTGTTAAAAATCATGAAAAATGTCAAAATACCGTGCATTGCATTGAGTTTTTGTTTTCATATTTTTAGGATTAATTAGTACATTAGTTGTTTTATTTAAAAAATGAAAATCACAAAATCTCCTAGGTTAGTCTTACATTTTAGCTTTTGGTTTTAAATTAATAACTTCTTTTATTAGTTTGCATTATTAAGGTAATTAATTGGCTAATTGATAGATAAAGTAGTAAGTAGGCTAATGTTACAAATAGGATTTATTTGGGAATATTGGGGGAAAGGGCTACAACTTAAATTGGAAGAAAGAAGGAAATGTTTGGTCTTTGAGCTTCAAATTGGACTGGGCCAAATCTAATTGGCCCAACTACTTCAAACACCCCTACCCAATCTCTCTGACCCGCCGGACCTATCCATGCCCAGAACCCGCGACCCAGACCCGCCCCACTCCTCTTTAAATCTCAACCCTTCACCATATCTCATCCCATGGCTATTTTATTAAACCCCACATAAATATATATTTAACATTAAAAGAAAAAGAACCCTAACTCTTCTCACCCCAGCGGCGCCCTCACCCATTCCTCCTCCGCCTATTGCCGCTCTACCACCGTCCATTCACCGGAAAATTCCCCTCTAACCATCACGTGGTCTCTCCTCTCATTCCCCTCCACGTGGCCTGACAAATAACGATTTTTGCAGTCCAAATATTTCTCACACAATCTCATCCGACTTCACGTGCTATATCTCTCTCTCTAACAAATGAGGGATCGATGTGGGTCGTTGGATTAAAGAGATTTAATCCTCTTCGTCCCTCTGTACCGAATCAGTTAAGCTCAGAGAGATTTTTATTTTTGGGAAGGGATTTTCGGATTTTGGAGTTTGCTTGGGGAAAAAAGTAGAAGGTTCGAGACTCCCTATATAGTGGGGGTCATTTTAAGAATAGGTGGGGTTGGAGAGGAAGAAATTGGAGAAAAATCGGTAGAGAAGGGAATTAGGATTGGTCTTTTGAAGAGTTAATTGTCGGCCCCCTTGTGTTCTTCTTCTTTATTTTCCAGATTCCAGAAAATTGATTAAAAAAAAAAAGATTTCAATTCTTTCTGTCCCTGTCTAACATTTTGAAAAACCAAAAATATACCAAAAATGTGTAGTTTTTGCTGTTGAGCCTTGCTCTTTTCCGATTTCTTTTTGTTTCAAGGATGAAGTTTGTTTGAGGCCAGTTTGTCGCGAGTTTGTCGTAGTTTAGATTTGCTGACTCGAGACCTCCGTTTTCTATTGCGGTTCCTGTCGAGTTTCAGATTTCAGTATTTGTTGCATTTAAGCTCGTTGTCGAAGCCCTGTTTTCTGCTTGTATTCTATTATTCTGGAAATACATTAGATAGGTTTTATTCCAGGTATTCTTCTAGCCTTTTCAGTTTTATTACTGCTTTGGTGTTAATTCAACGAATGATAAGAGCTTGGGTATATGGAGTCGAGTTTTGTTTAGTTAAAGTAAAATGATTGATTTAAAATCGGCTTGTTCTCAAATCGTATCAAAGTGTTTTGTTGCCTTCTTGGTGCTTAATAGCGTGTTATCGTTTCGCGACAGCTTGCACTTAATGTGTGTGAATGAAATCGTATCAAAGTATTTGATTTTTGATGTCTAAACTGTGGAAGTCGCCTCATCGTTGTTAGAACCTGGTCTGTTTAGTCTTTGGTTAGGTTAAAGAATCGTATTTGAATGCCAGTTTTGGATTCAATTTGATCGAACAGTTGATATTCTTGCTGTGTCGCTTTGTTTGACGTAGGAGCAGCTGATGTGAATATTTAAATCATGGCTGCACTTCGAAGAAATATGCCCTTCTGTTTCGTTTTGCTATAACTCGGAGTCATATGCCTCTGTTAAGTCTAGATTTACTCTCTGTATCAAAGGTAGTTATGATTCAGTTGAGAACATTTGTTTGATCTGTTGCTTGGGTCATTATTGTTTGAGGATACATAATTGGCGTGAGTAGAGAAATAGAAAGCTTGAAAAATTCTTTGTGCAATTCAACCAACCATCAGGTATATAGATATATAAGTTTACCCTTACAGCGTGCTTTGGATTACATTAGTTTTGATGAAGATATTAAATTCTTTGGAACGATGACAATGAGTAAATTAAAGGCAATATGATAAATGCTAAACCCATTTGAGTTGCTGCCATGTTTTTGAGATTGGGAACGTGGTTAGAAATGTTAAGACAATGAAGAAATTAGTTTCATCTAGTAATGGACGAAGCTTTAGGGTAAAGTGAGGATCAAATTTGAACATTGCTGGAGTATTTGGATTATTATTATGGTCATGGGTTTTGGATGGAGTTATTGAAGTGTGAACATGTCATATTTGTTTTATTAGTATATCTTTCCTCCTCTCTATATACTGTGTGGCCGAAGATATTGTAGCAGTAAGATTGACAGAAAAATACAAACATTTTTAGCTTATCATGCTCTCCTAGCCTCTGTTGGAAACTGATGCTTGTCAAGCATGCCATTAGTATAATGAACGAAAATTGTTTGAGGTTAGTCATGTCGTGAAGTAAGAAGTTAAAGGGGTATGAGCATGAAATCATTTTTTTATTTCTTTTGGTTTTACTTATTTCAGTTTTGTCATATTGTTGCTAGGATCATCCTTAGCTTGCTTTAAGAACAATTTGAGGTGCGCCATCCACAAATAAAATCCTATAATCTATGGCCCTCGCGTAACTACAAAATTAGTATGGAAAATGCCTTGAACTCTCGTAGTTTGCTTCAGGCGCGAATTGATCCATCGTCGTGGTTGTGGACATGTTCGTGTGAAATAATTATGTTTTTTTTTTATTTTCAAAAAATAAAATCAACGTACGCGTTCGCGCGACTTTGGCAAGGTTTTCTTAAATAATGAAGCGCGATAAATTGTGTACACGTACGCGTGACATGATTTAAGCGCTGATTTTCAAAGTTAAATCAAGGTACACGTCCGCGTGACTTTGGTCAAATAATTTTAATATTAAGGGCTATTAATTATGTACACGTACGTGTGACATGATTTTTAGCACATTACTAAGATGAGTATACGTACGCGTGACTCGTTTCAAGGTACTTTCTTAAAAGCGATAAAAGGTAAAAATATGCATAGGTCCTAAAAATGAGTAGTTAAGCAATTGAGCCAAGTATGAACTATTAAGCGACCGCGCTAAAACCACGGAACTCGGGAATGCCTAACATCTTCTCCCGGGTTAACATAATTCCCTACCCGGTCTTCTGGTTTCGCAGACTTTAACACAGAGTCAAAACTTCCTCGATTTGGGATTTAAAATAAACCGGGGACTTGGAACACCATAAATTATCCCAAGTGGCGACTCTGAATAAATAATTAATCCCATTTCGATTATGTAACTTTGATTGGAAAAACTCCTTTATCTCATCTTTTCGGGAAAAGGAGGTGTGACAATGTATTGTTCGCAAATGCGAACTCTGACCTTCCGCAAATGCGACCACCTGATCGCAATTGCGATCTTGTACGCCCCCCTCCCCGACCCACTTCGTAAATGCGAAGTATTATTCAAAATGCGACATAAGGTGGCCTAGCTACTCTTCACAAATGCGATGAGTTGCTCGCATATGCGAACCCATCAGAAGTCACAAATTCGATGCCTGATCTCGCAAATGCGAGATCAGAGGCCTGCACCAGAACTGAAACACCATCTGAGTTTTTCTAAGTCCAAACCACTTTGTAGCCTATCCGAAACTCACCCGAGCCCACGGGGCTCTAAACCAACTATGCGCACAAGTCTCTAAACATCACACGAACTCGCTCGGGCGATCAAATCGCCAAAACAAAACCTAGAGCTACGAATTTAGCATCAAATCAAAGGAAATTTTCAAGAAAACTCATGAACTTCTAATTTCACAATCGGTCGTCCGAATCAAGTCAAACCAACTCCGTTTCTCACCAAATTTGACAGACAAGTCATAAATATAGTATTGGACCTATATCGGGTTTCGAAACTAAAATGCGGACCCGATATTTAAAAAGTCAAACATTGGTCAAACATTTCAAAGACATTAAGCCTTTAACTTTTAAATTTCAACATAGTGCGATAACTCGGGCTAAGGACTTCTGATCCTGATTCCGGCCATACGCTCAAGTCCCAAATCACGATATGGACCCACCGGGACAATCAAAACACAAATCCGGTTTCGTTTGCTCAATATGTTGACCGAAGTCAACCCAAATAGATTTTAAGGCAAGAATTTCATATTTTCTTCATTTTTAACATAACAGCGTTCCAGAAAAAGCACCCGGACTACGCATACAAATCCAGGAAGGCTAAAATGAGGGTTTTATGGCTTCAAAGCTCAGAATTAGGTTCTAAAATATAAGATGAGCTATCGGGTCATCACAACGACATTCATTGATTCAACAATATTTGACATCATAGTCCATCCCTGGTTAACAGGTGTGTACAACCTAGCCTACCTTTCGTATCCAGCTAATTCCAAGTATTCTTTTACCTGAATATCTACCTTCTCCACCTTTTCCATTAGAATTTCAAATTCATCTTGAGTGTATGCTTTTTCCATCGAGAAGTACACCTCGCTCAACTTTGAATGACTCGTTTTGAATTTCTTATATACATTGTTCCATAGATTCCATATACCGTAGGATGCGCTCTCGATATAGATTTGATGATGCTCTCATTCCTATCTGAAATGATGCACATGTTTTCCTACTCACCTTATGCTTCCTTGAATTGCTCAAAGAACCACAACCAAGCAGCATCGTTCTCTGAATAAACAACACCATATGATAGTGGCTTTATATGTCCTATAAATACCATTGCATACATAAGCTAAAAAAATAATCATTCAATTTGTATTAGGCCGTCAAAGTAATAAATTTTATTATAATTCGTATATATACTTTTTTAATAGACTCACCTGCACCATCCAACGTGCTAGCCGAGATGAATCTCCCTGTGTATGCCGATTTTAGGTGGCTTCCATCCACAACCACGATGTGTTTACAGTGATCGAACCCCTTTATAAAAGCACACAACGATATATACAAAGACATGAACTCATTCTTTGGTGCTTTTAGCATTCTAATATGCAACCAGGATATGTCATATCCAGTTTATATAAGTACCCTGGTAATTTATTGTATGAATCAGTTGGTTCACCTCTCAAAAAATTCATTGCCTTTTCTTTAGCCCGTCACGCCAACATTTAACTAACAGCTACACCAAAGTCTGATTTCATATCATCAATTATATCCTTTGGCGTGTATTTCCTCTTATGATTAGTAAACTTGGACCTAATCATACCATCAATCAACGTACTAGTTGCTTGACGTTTCTCATACACCTTATCCTTCAACGGACATGTATGCTTATCATTGAACTCCCTCACTTTAAATATGTGTGATTTGTTAATGCTAGAAGCCTTAAATCTCCATTCCCAATTCTCTGAAATACATAACAATGTATAGCTGCAAATGCATTTGTATTATATATACGGTTGGTTATGTATGGATATAAAATATAAACGGAACCTACAACTGATTGGCTACATACACACATCATTTTCATTTGCCAACGAAGTTGTCTATATGAAAACATACAATGAAATACAATTTTGTTTATTGAATATACTATATATATTTTTAATACATTGCATTAAAAAAAATATAAACATTCGTTAACATAAATAGCTAAGTTCTCATATAATTGTTTCAGAACACTCAATTACAAAAACACTTATACGTGAAAATAGAACGAAGGAAAGCATATATTATGAATACCACATTATATATGCTGTATTTTTTAGAACTCTGCTTTGAATATATTATACAAATATTCAGAATACATATCCATACAATTGAATACAACATATTGTTCAACAGGTTGTAAGTAAGAACACTCAAACCTGATAGCGTTAGACCTATCAACTCGGAATTGAAACCTTTCAGCAATTACATATTGCTCCATCATCGCCTTTAATGTGGTCTTATCATTATATTCTTGTCCATCCATGACCTCTCTTTGACTAGTTTTTGAAATAATCAAATCCCTTTCCGGTTCGAAAACCTTAATTGGTTCACCTGAATTGACTGACTCAAGAGCAAGTGTATCAATTGTATCAAATTTACTCACCCCAAATGTTTCGTCTATTTGCATGAGGTCTCCTTGAATTAAACTACCTCCAGCTATAATTTCTTTATCCATTATTTTTATACACAATGGATACATCCCGAATACACTATTCTCCTTTTTCAACTCAACATATACCATGTAACCCATGTCATTGTGTATTTTCATTGGCGTGCAATTTTTTCCCACTTTTTATTCAATTTTATTGACTTTGAGCTCAAATCTATGGCAAGTTGCTTCGAAATTGAAGCAACCAAATCATTGTACGACGCATACTCCTTTATCAGTATCCACTCAATTGAATAATCGACATAGCTATTCTTCATGTTCCACTTGCCAAAATGACGCGGTAGCACGGTTAAATAATAGATCATAAATCAACTTGCCCAGCGTCACCACATCTTCTTTTTATTTTGCTTTTGGAAAAAGAAATGTGAAAGGCAACGTATTGTTCTTAAATATTAGTTTAAGTTCTTCCACATTTACATAATTCATCATTTCAAATTTGATTTTATATGTTTAGACTTGTTTAGGTTACATTTTGACTCGTTAAATTACATTATTTGACAAATTTTGACTAATATTTGATGGCATTTCGGATTCACCCTGTTAGATCAAGTTTATTGTCATAACCCGAATTCGTTTAAACAAGGATGTGTTGCACGAGTTACTAAAAAGTGGATTAATTTTGTTTTAACTCTTTTTCCTAATATATATATATATATATATATATACT
>ML248410.1:17396-55169 GCA_005239495.1 Nicotiana undulata | reverse complement strand
ATATATATATATATATATATATATATATATATATATATATATATATATATATACACACACTTAACGGGTTAACGGATTATCCGTTAAGAAAATTAAATAATCCGCCCCCAAACCAATAAGTCGTTAATAAAAAAAAATTAATCCGTTCCCCGTTTGTTAAACTGTAACCCGATACCAATAAGCCATTAAGCTTCGGTTTTCGGTTTCGGTTCGATTTTGAGCACCCCTACTTCCAGCATAATATACTGGCCCAACATAATATGTTGGAAGTTCATACACAGGTGCACCAATCTCCAGTATATTATGCAGGAACTGTCCGTGTTACAGCAAAATAGTGGCTATTTTTAATGACTCTGTAAATGCTGATTATTTTTTAATTATCAATCCGAAAACTGGCCAGCCCGTGCTATTTTTACCATGAACAAAGGAGTTAAATAGAGATATTATCCACTCTAATACAATCTTAAGGCCTCGCAGTTTTGTCCCTCGGGGCTTTAACCCAAAGGAGCTTCAATAGTTGAATCTTCAACTGGCTCTTTTAAAGACAATTATTCTCACATTTCACTGTGATATACTCTCTTTGTTTTAATTTGTATGAATTTATTTAACTGAACACGAAATTTGAGAAAAAAGAGAAGATGTTGAGTTTGTGATATTAAATAAAATACATATATTTTATGTGGCTATAAATTAATAAATAAAGATAAATTATTTTCAAATATAAAAAGGTGTCATTATTTTTTGCACGAAGAAAATAGGATCACATAGTGTTATATGCTAGTTGGAGTCGGGGACCTAAGTGTACAACAAGATAGTTGAGGGGATCAATTAGTCACTAGAGACAAAATAATTAGTTAGGCGATTGAAGAGAGTAGAAGTTAGTTAACAATGGTTGAGCACGTTAGCTGAATATAATACCACATGCATCTGTAATTGCGATTATATTAATTGTTTTCACAATAGATATATAGAAAACAATCACTTGGTATTTTTTTGCCGTCGCTGAATTTGAACTTCGATGCAAGGAATTAAATTCTTATTTTGTCAATCCATTTATTCTTTTGGGGTTGTTTGGTTAGATGGGATAAATTACGATGTCATATGGGTTGAATATTTCATTAAATTAGCTATTTTACTTTTTATACGGGATAATTAATTATATTATTAATACAAAATGGTATGATTCCTACAACTAATTAATACCACAAGCAAATGTGAGATAAAATAATCTCGCATTTTATCACGGAATTGTTATCTCTTATCCCATCAACCAAAAAAATAAAGAAAATTAAGATATGTTATTTGATTTTTCACTTGGTATTTAATATTCTCTTTTTAGCCTAATTTCTTTTATCACATACACTAGTAGCGATGTTCATGATTCGGTTTAGGTCGATTTTTTCCTAAAAAGAAACCAAACAAATTAAGTCGATTTTTCAAATATTGGAACCAAACCAAACCAATTAAGTCGATTTTTTATCGATCAGTTTTTGTCGGTTATTTTGTCGGATTTTTTCTTAAATATGAGGCATACACTATCAAACACATATTTTGAAGACTATATTTTCACCGTAACACTATCAAACCAATTGTTCTTTGAGAAATCTGTCATTTAACAAGATATATTGATGATAATTGAATTAACTAGTGATGGATAATCTAAGTACTCAACTAAAAATTGATTATTTTTAACACGAAATAAATTCTTGTACTTAGCAAAAGAAAATTACCCGTCAAACTAGAATATAAAGGCAAATGATTAGATTATTATAATAGCAAAAAACTAGACTAAAAATATAAAGGGTTAATATGTACCATAAAATTATAGGAACTTTATATAACAATATACGTATATATAGGTGTAATAATAAATTTAAATAACTACTTCTATAGCCATTTTGATTCGGGTTTTTCGATTAATTTTTTTATTAAAATCAAAACCAACCTAAATTTAATCGATTTTTAAAATTCTAAACTAAAAGTAAACCAAACCAAAAAAATATCGATTTATTTTTAGTTTTATTCGATTTTGATTGATTCAATTTTTTGAGTTTTTATAAACACGTAAGACCTAAATGAAAATCTAATTAATTGTTATTCATAAAGTTGGAACCCAAGACATGTAGCCCTATATCTTCCCAATATGTTCCAACATTGGCAATTGTGTATGCGTAGCGTCAAGTAAAGGGAAAGAGTGAAAAATCTCTATTTCCCAAGTGATATATAGGTTTCACTTTATAGGGTTTTGAGTGGCTCAATGCATATATAGCAGTTAAAAAGATATAAAAGCCACAACCTCTGGAAAAGTTTTGAGCCACTGTTTTATTCTAGCAGCTAATATGTAGGTCATATAGCTTATTGTTATTTTTGTTTTTTTTTTAGTTTTAAATGAACTCACAGATCACAATAATGTCCAAGAATTAAAGAAAGAAGGTAAATTGAATTTTGACACATAAAATCATGGAAATTGTCATTAAAATTTGCCAATTATTAATCTAATGAACTTCATGTCAACCAAACCCTAACACTACACACACGTACCCAAAGTTTTTTTTTCTTCTAATCATCGTGGTATATCTGGATCTTGCGCGCATCTCGACTGACACACAACCAAAGCCTCACAAACAAAACATCAAATAAACAAAAACCAACGTATACCGAAAGGACTTTTTGCTGTTTTTTGTTAATCCAACAGACTGATTAAAAGGTAGGTCGGTGTACTTAGCTTTTGCTATACGCTGAGTCCAAAGAACGATCGGACTATAATGATCTATTATACATATGTTTATTTTGTATTTCTGCAAGAGACTGTTTTCACGACTCGAACTCTGTGACCTTCTGATCACATGTCAGCAACTTTGACCTTCTAAAATATGGTGTATATTCGCTTATAAAAATAAAAATTTCAAGAATCCAACGATTTGAACATTATGATTTATGAATATCTTCTATACATGCCAAACGTAAAAGTTCAAGAATCATGTTGTATTGACAGCAGGTCAACTAGCCTCACTAAATACCAAATAGGGAAGTGTCAAATGTCAGAAAAATGAAAATAATTGTAGAGTAAAGCAACAGTTTGAATAACAATTTGATCTTTACTAACAGCCCGTTTGGACATAAGAATTTTTTCACTTTTGAACCATATAATTTTTAATTTTTATTTGAAGATGAATTTTGAAATTTTTTGAAAATTTAAAAAATTACAAAAAGCTATTTTTTCAAATTTTCACTCAGGTTACTCATAAAAATTAAAAAACAATTCAAATTTATATTCATATCCAAGCACTAGCCTAATTTAAAAATATCATTTTCACTTAAAAAGACTTTTTTTTTTCCAATTAATTTACGATTCTTATGTCCAAATTCCCACTAAGGCAAGTGGGACAAAAGAGCACTTACATCAAATGGAAGAAAAAAGGGGTGAAATGTTTCGATAAAATCCGAAAAATACGCAAAGAACATGATTAAGAGAGGAAAAATGGGAAGAAAAAATTACAAAAAGAAGCAACAAATATTATTTTATATGATGACTGGTTCATGCTTTAAAAGAAAATACATCACATCACTAAACAAAGGTCTAATAGCAAAAGTGTAAATTTTGAAAATTTTCACGTTAAAGATAAGAATTAGAAATAAAAAAAAAAGTAAAAGAAAAAGAAAATATAGGCACAAGAAGCAGTAATGTAGAGAATTAATTGTTGCCCAAAAAAAAATACAGAATTAATAGTCTATACATATAGTACGTAATTGTTTACTTCAAGAGTAAAGCAAAAAAAGAAATAATGACAAGTAATGATCAATAAAACCACACCATAAAAAAAAAACATATATATATATATATACCAAGTAACATGAACTTATAATTCAGCAATCCATTTATCTTTGCATGTTTGATTATTCATAATACAGTAGCTTAATAATCAAGTAATATATATTGAAAGTATATCATTGTTATGTGTTATAACACAAGATCAATTAAGGCATTATAATTATAATGTTAAAAATATCTCGACCACCATCTATAGGTGTTAATAAAGTGAAAGTTTAACACTAATACGCTGACATCATAAAGTTCTATTATATCAAGACACTGGAAAAAAATTACGAATATTAATCATAAATAAAACTAATAACCTAAAATTAAAGATGTTGTCCGGACATAAATTTGATTGAAACTTGAAAAAAGAATTTTTAAAGTAATGTTAAAAAATAAATTTTGAATGATGAAATTGTGTTTAGCATGCATTTATTAAAAAAAAATTTGAAGTTTTGTGAGTGAAAGAAAACTTTTTAACCCAAAAACTGTCATAAATCAATTTTGGACAACTTGATTTTTTTAAAAAAAAAATCCTAAAGCATGATCATATTTCATAAACAAATAATATTTTAAAATTCTTTTTGAATAAATTCTATAGTGTACATTGCCACAACTAGATTTTCTCTAAGAAAAGGAACAAGTCCAAAAAGAACAAGCCATAGGAGTAAGGTCAGAGGTAACTGGTAAGACAGTACAATTCATGGATAACAAAATTTTCCATAAAAAGGAAAAATTACTTATTCTTGCATATATAGATCCTATTTTCTGTTAAAACCTCAAGAAACCAAAATAAAAAATAAAAATAGAAGTACATGTACAAGAAAAATAAAGATTATAGTGAATGTCATAACCTTATAATTTGATGAAGAAATCATAGATGATTAATGAAATTACAAATACTCATTTCCTCAAAAAAAATAATTAAAGAGGAATAAATAATAAACAACATTTAATTTATTTGATTACCATAATTTGATCCACCAAGTAATCCACCACCACCAGTAGAAGCAGCATAAAGATCAGAAGTTTCATTAGTAATATTATTACCACTGCCACCCAAATGCAAATCAGATAAATTAGGAAAATTATTATTATTATTATTATTATTATCTTTGCCTTCTTCAATTCCTTGATCATATAGAAAACCTTTGAAAACATGGCCACCAATTCTAACAACAGCTTGATATGCAAATTCATCATCTCCATCATCTACTGAAGTTACTCTTACACACTTGAATACAGCTGGTGCTCTCACTTGTCCTGGCAATGAGGCTTTAAAACTTGCATCTACAGAAAAATATGTACTTGCATGAAAAAAAGAGAGTCAAGAAAATGATAAACAACAATAACAACACACTCAGTGTAATTTTACAAGTAGGGTTTGGCGAGAATAGCGAGTGTGAAGTCTTATCCCTACCTTGAGAAGGTAAAGAAGCTATTTTTGACATTCAAGGAAAGATGAAAAAAGAAGCATTAATAGCAAGCAGTAACATCAACCAAATAAAAAAAGTGAAGCGAAAGGAACAATCGGTTGAAAGAGAAATCTAAGAGTGAAAAAAATACAACGGGATTTGGCGAGAATAGTGCGTGTGAAGTCTTATCCTTACCTTAAGGTAGAGAAGCTATTTCTGACTCTCAAGAAAAGATGAAAAAAGTAGTAGTAGCAAACAGTAACATCAACAGAATAATAAGAAAACTGAAGACAAAGAAACAATTGATAGAAAGAGAAATCTAAGAGTGAAAAAAATACAAGACCAACACAAAAATGATAAATTGAGGTTTTGGTAGATTCTTGTGTGTGTGTGTGTGGTGGGGGGGGGGGGGGAGTCAAAAAAATCACAGTTGAATAATGTTCATCAAGATTTAGTATTCTATGGAGTAAGACTACAATGTCGAAATAGAATTTGAGATTACATTTTATCCAATATTTAGTTATAAATATTAGTTAATATACTAGCATAAACTTTTTAGCAACATCTTGGTATTAATTAACCTACATTAGATGTGGAACAACAATGTCATCCTGCTAATATTAATCCCTGAAAACCCCTCTTTGGAACCAAACAACCCCTAAGAATTTAACTTTATTTACTTTTACAACGTCAAATCACCTAAAAGCATGTGACTGGCCATAATAAATGGATAGTTTAAAAAGTCTTTTGGAAGTGTTTACAAGTCAAAATTCAAACAAAAAATTTCTTGAAAGTTCAAAATTAAAGATTAGGTTTAATGTGAGGTGGGGGTATAGAAAATCATAATATTCTTGTTAGTACTAAAACTTCTTAAAAGTTTGAAGTTGGTAGGGGTCAACCAAGAATATCATATACGCTAATATTTGCCGCACACCTGGACTATTCCATCGGTAATGTGAAGATAAAGTGTAACAAAAGATGACATACTTCTTAAAAGTTTGATCTTGGTAGGGGTCGGGCTAGAAGATCATATACACTAACACTTAACATTCTTCTTAACGAAAATCGTCCTGAGTTAGTTTGTACGCGCCTTAACTATTACTTTACGAAAACTAAAACATAAGATGACATATTTGTAACAACTTAATGTGGAAAATTTACCTTGATGACTCGAGCTAGTATCAAAACTTCTAGGAGGAGTAGTATTTGAAGTAGAAGTATGAGATGCAGTAGTAGTAGTAGCTTGAGAATTGACAAGTCTAGGTTTCTTAGCACTTGAAGTTGACTGAGAAGAAGAACCAGCAGCCACATTTACATTTGTTGAATTACCTCCAATTAGTTGTCTCTCTCGCCTTCTTGCTGCTGGTACCCAAGTACTTTTAACATGTGTTGTACAATCAAAACCTCTACTTTTACAACAAGTTCTACATCTTCTGTGTGGACAATCTTTTTTAGCTTGGTTTCCACAATCTTGACATGTTGCTGAACTTGTTGATGAAACTGAACCACCAATGTTGTTGTTGTTGCTATTGCCACTACCAAGAATGTTACTGTTTTTGGTATAATTCGTAGAGTTCTGAGGTTGTTGGTTTGAAAAGAACTGAAAACCACCACCTTCTGTATCATTTCCTCGATTTCTGCTAACTAAATCTTGATCATCGAAACTTACCATGTTCGTTAATGGAGTAGCTGTGAGGAGCGGAATTACACCAACACCAAGAGATGTGTTTGTAGCATGAGATGTAGAGATGTTGGAGCCGTTTATGGGGTCAAAATTGATGGTGTTTTCTTGGTTTGGATGTTGATGATGGTGATGGTGGTGGTGAAATGAAGCAGGATGTACTACAAACATACCCATTTCAGGTGAGAGGCCATAATTGATCTGCATCTGTCGAGACGACGATGCAGACCATATCCCACTATGACCTCCTCCACCACCACCACCGCCAGCAGCTGTGTGAGGACCATTTCCTCCACCGCTACCGATGGTGGTGCCAGCGTTGAAACCTAGAGACAGGTCCCCAATAGCAGCACCACCAGTAGCTGAATTAGAAGAATTAGCTACCCAGTCTGCAAAAGCTCCAGAATCTGAAGCCTGCAGCAGTCTCCTAGCAGTAGCCACAGCTGCAGAATTTAACAGATTTCTTCTACTATATATATTTTTTTGTCCTTTACCCAACAAAAACAATAGCAAGAGAAGTAAAGCTGTTGATGTTGCAAAAAACTTGGAAAATCTAGAGATCAACTAGAACAAAAAAAAACAAAAAAAGGAAAGAAAAAAGATGTGGGGTCTTTCTGAAATTCTTTTTCAGAATAAGATTTAGAGAAAAGAAGAGAGAGATCTAGTTGATGACTTTAGGTCTGTATTTGCACTAATTACTGACTGGTGAATAACAGTTGGCAGAGTACTGATGCTTCTTCTTCTTCTTCTTCTTCTTCTTCTTGCTGCTGTTGCAGCTTCTGAGTTTCTACTGATACTATACTAATACTTCTTCTACAGTCTGCCACATTTGCCTTTAATATTTCTTGTTAACAAAAAAAAAAAAAAAAAAAAAAACTGTTTTCTTGAAGCTAAAAAGGCAAATTCAATAACGACCTTTCCTGAGTTAGGAACTTTTCTTGTTTCTTCTTCTTCTTACACTATGCTATAATTTTTCTTGTGTAATTTTCTTCCTTTGTTGTTGTTAAATAGCAACTGAACTTTCTCTCTATTTATCATCAGACAGTTTCTCTATTTGCTTCCTTCTCTGAGATTCTTTCTTGCTACTATCTCTCTTTGAAAAAAAAACTAGTGGCAAATATAAACTGATATTATTGGAGAGAGAATAGTTTGAGATGAAAAGGAGAGGAGATTAAAGGGGGTGGTTGGGGTTGAAAGGAATGGAGAGGGAGCATTTTGTATTGTAGTTATTGCATCATTATCTCTAAAGTCTAAAAAGTCACATGTCTAGCTTTCTTTTCTTTCCCCCCACCCTTGACATTTCCCTATTTCTATCTTTTCTATGTTAAAAAAAATGCATGTTACCACCTTAACCTAGAATTATAGCACTTGATCTAATAGGAGTGGTGAACGAGCGAGTCGGGTATGATCGAATTGAAATAAATTATTTAAAAAGTAAATAATATATTTGACCGAATCTCTATCTAATACGGGTAAAAACGAGTTATTCGGCGGACCTACACTATATCGAGAGGGGTCACCGGCACCTGTAGAATTTAGAAAAAATTTCATGTATACATGTCGAACGAGCGAGTCGGGTATGATCGAATTGAAATAAATTATTTAAAAAGTAAATAAATTATTTGACCGGATCTGTATCTAATACGGGTAAAAACGAGTTATTCGGCGGACCTACACTATATCGAGAGGGGTCACCGGCACCTGTAGAATTTAGAAAAAATTTCATGTAAACATGTATGTCTTTAGAAAATAATAATATATATTAGTAGTGGACACTTTATATACAAAACAGATTTTGGTTGAATCAAAAAGTGCACCCCCGACCTTCAAATCCTGGATCCGTCTTATATGGATATCCATATTACACATGACTTGGTTAACCATTTTCTAAATGGATAAAATGGTTATTATCCATATTCGACCGTTTTTACAAAATTTATTATCCAACCCATTTTTAATGAATAATATGAGTGGATAACTAGATTCTTTTAACTATTTTACCACCTCTGCGTAGTTATTATATATAAATGTACACACAATTAATTATACTGCAATGTGTGATATAGTGCATTGATAGAAATTTGTTACACAATTATACTTCTCATGAGTCAAGAGTTTATTGAAAATAATATTTTAATCTTTACAAGATAAAAACAAGATTTTTACAGACCTTCCATTGATCTGACTGATAGGATTAGACTGGTATGTTGTTGTCGTAGTAATAGTAAGACCTTACACGACATGAATTCATATTAATCAAGTTCGACATGCATCGGACATTAAATGCATAAACAAATAAAAAAAAATATTAACGAAAGAGCTTTTTAACTTGTATATATTGATAATAAAAATAATTCTTATCCTATCGCATCACGTAATTATTAATAAAAAAATGAAACTAATAATTGAGAAAATACACCAAATTGCTTGCTAAACATTGTAATAAAAATGGTAAAGATTTCTCCTCAGTCCTCATCCACAAAAACCAAAAGAAAATCTTTATTTACTAATAATCAAAAGACATCTTTAGTTGAATTCTTGCTTGGAATTAAGAAGCAATTCTTCATCCATTTTCAACCATGCATATAGAATCTTTTTTTCTCACTTTTCTCTCTAAGTTTTATTCATTTCCTTTTGTTTGTTGTTACTTCCTAAAGTCTAAAGAAACCCATGAATTAATCCAAAAAACAAAAAGAAAAAGTTACCTCTTTTTGTGGTGTCATGTCTCATGGTAAGTTAAGTCTGATTATAAATTTTCATTTTATAAACAAGTTTATTTGAATTTAACTTAATCCTAGATCATTTTTTATTTATTTAAATGTCAATTAATACGAAATTAAATAACGTATTTTTTTCTTTCTTTCTTTTTTTATAAGAGGGAAAACCCTCAACCGCTACCCCACACTCTATGCCCTTCGGGTGAGCATTTTGTGTGCACTGAGTAAACCTCCCCCTGTGTAATAGCTTGCAAGCCATACAAGGAAATGTAAACTGCACTAGGCAAGCCATGTGCGACAGGCTCAACCCAGAGGGCATTAAGGGGGCAATCGATCCCAAATCACCCGTATGAATAACTGCCCTCTAAACCAATTGGACAAACTTTTTCATACTCCTAATTTCAAACTTTTTGTCTACATAGTGTACCTCAAACACATTTATGAATCAAAATTACAACAATAATAATATATCCAAAGTAATACCGGAGTCTGATAATCGTATATATACATATTTTATCTCTATCTTGTTAAGATATAATAAATGTTATTTTAGTAAACTATCGGCTAAAAAAAAAAGCCCGACTAATCAAAATTCTCTGACGTATAAAGTTTATTAAAGAAGAAATATCTTCTATTAGAGTTTTTATCATTTCATTACTCAAATTCAAGAACCCATATTAAGCATAAAGAGATTATATTCATCTCAATACAACTCAAAGTGATAGTTTCATGCTTTTCTACTTGTCATTGAGTGAAAATTACGAAGCCTTAAATTTCGATTAAGGCTACCATAGTCCAAGCATTAATAACTAATTTTATAGTTTGAATTTGTGTCCTATATATTCAACGGAAATATACTTATCGTTGCTCTTAGCAGTTGCGTAGCTACCTCTATGTCAAGGATGGTATATTGGAAATAATATTTTTACCTGCATCATGTAAGAGTAAGGTCTGCATACAGATCACCTTCCAAAGATTCCACCTATTGGGAATAAACTGAGTCTAGTATTGTTTGTTGTTGTTTATTTTAAACACCTTAACACAGTTGAATGAAGAAATCTAAGTGGTTCATGGTGCTTAAACTTTAAAGTGACGTGTTGTTCACATGTTAAAAGTAGTGTCATTTTATTTGCCAAAACTAAACGAAGACCATCATGCATGATCAATTTGATTATTTTTCAATTTAAAAAGTTTTTTAATAAAATAATTCTTAAAACTTAAAATATGTGCAAAAATAAAAACTAATCTTAAAATTAATTTTAACTAAAAGTTATTTTTTAAATAAATATTATATTTAAAAGTCAAGCTGTTAAAAAAATTAACAAAAGTTATCTGCAAACTACAAATCCTCTCGATTTTTTTTCTCGCATAACACTTATGTTTATTAGTAAAAAATTTAATATTGTCTTTTTGTTATTTTAATTTATAAAGTTATAGTAAAAATTTTACATTATTAGCTAAAAATTGCATAATTTGATCAAATTTTTTTGATATATTATTTAAATAAAAAAATTATTAACTTGTTTAAAATTTGAACACGAGATTATTAGGCTCTCCTTAAATGCTAATTAAATCTAAATGAAAAGTGGGGAAAAAAAAGGAGAGAAGAAAAGAGGGAGGGATAGGGTGGGTCCCAATATAGCTTTAGGAAGTGTACGGAATCACGCTTCCCTCTTTCCGTGAATTTATGTTCACTTGTCTCTCTCTTTCTCTTTCTGGAAACAGGCCCCCTCTCTTTTTCCTTTCTTGAGCCCCGTGCTCTTCTTTTGTTGTTTTATTTATTCATTTTATGTTTTATTTATTAATTGTTTTCACTTTTTAAATTCAGTTTATGTTTATTTTAATGTTCAAATACTATTCTTCTTTTTTACTTTTGCGTTTCTCTTTTTAAATAAAGGTTCTTAATATGGATTTATAGTGGTTCGTTCACGTGCTCGTTTGATAACGATTGACTGAATTGTTATCGTGGAATAATGAAAAGTATTCTCATCGTTTCAATCTACGTGAACCTGATTGATTGGGCATATAATTTAAGAAAGAATAAAACTTTTAGAATTTATGATCTTGAATAAGTTAAAAAGAGGTTTAAAATATTTATGTAGTTATAAAAACTTCTCATTAAAGATATATTAAAAACTTAAATTATATTATTTCCAAATTTTAAAAGAGATCATTTCTTTTTGAAAAGAAAAAAAAGAAAATAAATTCACATAAACTGGAACGTAAACTGAAGCGGAGGATTTACTTATTATAAATATATTGGTTGTTTAATTTAATTAAAAACTTATAAATTTAAGTAGAGGCCTCGAAAATATATTTAAGTTAAAAGTATTTTTATAAATTATAAAAATTATTTCTTTTCAAAACAAACTAAAAGGTAAAGCATGATAGATCTATTGGGACGTAGGGAACGCTATACAACGTTTTACAACCACCTTATAATCACCTTAATCCGTATGTGGTCAGAGGCGGGTCAGGATTTTAAAGTTATGAGTTTGCTATTAAATATTTAATAATTTTTTCAATATATATACAGAATTTAAGTAAAACTTACTGATTCGATCGATTCATAATTGCCACACGACCTCCTCCCTTGTCTGTGATACTTTATACGACCAAAATCGGGGAGTCCGATTTTGAGGTCTCTATGGCACCAGGCCCGGCCTCGAGAGGCTCGAAGCAGAGTTTGAAGTTCGACCCCGAAGTTCACCCTCGAGAGGGCATATCGAAGGCCCATTGCGGTCAACCTCGAAGCAATGCAAAAACGATGATCGTCATGGAAAGGCGGAAAAATTCCCAAGGACACGTGGCTAGAGCTGGCAAGGTCTGCAAGAAATAGTACAAGTCCGTACTAAGCTATTATACAGTTGTACCAATAACATTTCTTTGTCATAATTAGGCATGTACTATGTTGGGATTCTCCCCTCATATATAAAGGGGACCCTTGTCATTTTGTAACACACATGAATATTTCATTGCAATAGAACTTTCTCTGATTTTCTGGCTTAAACACGCTCAACAATTACTCTATTGATTTATTGCCCTTTATTTGTTGTGTTCATTTATTGTTCTTCATTTATTATCCATTATTAACCGCCAAAGGCTACCCTCGAGGCCTCCGATATCATTGTTTCTTCATTTATTGTTCATTATTGATTGCTACAATCCGGCCTCGAGGCCCCCAGTTCCAGTGAGCTCAAGGCCCTAGTCTTGTGACAACTTTGGGTTGCATATCTTACTTTCCTTACTTACACTTAGCATTTTTCTTGCCTACCAACTAATATTAAAATAAATCACATATTTTTAGAACCAAAAATCAAATATAATTGTTAATACCATTTTCAAGGTAAACTGTTTGGCGCCCACCATTGGGCTAAAAATAATAGTGATTGTTTTAGTGCTGATTTTCCGAAAACACAAGTTATTTTTCACATTGTTTCTTGTCCAATAATCTTTGATTTCAGGTTAAAAAATGTCTAGCTCAGTGAATGCACACGAAAACAACGGTCTTGGGCTTCATGGAGAGAACGGTGCAACTGCCTCAGTCGTCGGTATACCACTGCAAAACCTTGGGGCGGCACCAACACAAATCCCCGTCGATGTGGGCTCACGCAACGCTCTGTACGTTGATGTAAGCTCTGGTACCGACGAAAGTGTGCGCGAAGGAGACCAACATGAAGCGCAGAGAACTCCTGCTCGGGAGGAAAGGGAAATTAGCCTACAAGTCATTTTTGAGATGCTACAAGCATAGAAAGTGGCTATTGCTCAGCTACAAAGTCAGTAGAAAACTCCGAGCACAGCAGTACCCGAAACGGCTCCTCGAGTCGAGTAGGCACCAGAGAGATCGAGTAATAATGGGTCAGTAGCAGACCCCGCTATTATAAAAATGCTCGAGGACCTCACCAAAAGGATTGTATCGGGAACAAAGAAGATAGAAGCTAACGGCAAAAAAATGGAGACCTATAACTCGAGGGTCGATTAGATACTGGGCGCACCACTGATTCTGAAGGGTGTAGATTCAAAGATGTTCGTGCTGAAGTCATTCCCATCGAGTGCAGCTCCGAAGCCCATTCCAAAGAAGTTCAGGATGCCCGACATCCCAAAGTACAACGGGACCACAGATCCCAATAAGCATATTACCACTTATACTTGTGGTATAAAAGGGAATGACTTAAAAGATGATGAGATCGAACCAGTTTTGTTGAAGAAATTTGGAGAAAGACTGTCAAAGGGGGCCATGATGTGGTATCATAACCTCCTCCCAAACTCGAGAGATTCTTTTTCCATGTTGGCAGTCTCTTTTGTGAAGGCACATGCTGGTGCCATCAAGGTCGCTACAAGGAAGTCCGACGTCTTCAAAATCAAACAAAGAGAGAACGAGATGCTAAGGGAATTAGTATTTCGCTTTCAGATGGAGCGAATGGAACTACCACTAGTCTCCGATGACTGGGAAGTGCAGGCCTTCACTCAGGGCTTGAACGAACGAAGCTCGATAACTTCGAAGCAGCTGATGCAGAATTTGATTGAGTATCCCGCCGTAACTTGGGCGCATATGCACAACAAATATTAATCGATGATTAGGGTCGAGGATGACCAATTGGGAGCTCCCTCGGGCTCAATATATCCAAGTAGGCACTTGGAAAATGAGTCAAGGTTTATAGAAAGAGAATTGAGACCAAACAAGGAAAGATACTAACCATATGTAGAAGATCGAAGAAATGCCCCGAGGCATAATATACCTCGAAGCGATCGAAGGACGGACAGAGGTCAAGGTTCCCGGGGACTCATGAGCAAAGTCGGGTTCGATAGGCATGCATGGCCGGTAGAGGCACCCTGGTTATCTTATTACAACTTCAACATCGATGTCTCGGACATCGTATCGGCCATAGGTAAGATCAAAGATACCATGTGGTCAAAACCCATACTGTCAGACCCTTCACAAAGGAACCCCAACTTGGTATGCAAATATCATGGCACTCACGGTCATAGGACCGAGGATTGTAGACAGCTTCGAGAAGAGGTAGCCCGACTGATCAGCGAAGGGCACCTTCGAGAGTTCCTCAGCGACCGAGCTAAGAACCAATTTCGGGAAAGAGAGGTAAACAGGAAGAACGAACCAGAATAACCAAAACACATCACCCACATGATCATTGGAGGATTCGACGTCCCACAAGGACCTATTGTCAAGCGAACAAAAATATCCATCGCTAGGGAAAAGCGAACTCGGAGCTACATACCAGTGGATGCTCTTACGTTCAGCGAAGAGGACATCGAGAGTTTGTCTCAGCCTCATAATGACGCACTGGTAATTTCTTTTCTTTTGAATAAATTTCAAATTAAACGTGTGCTCGTGGATCCAGGTAGCTCGGCCAACATAATCAGGTCGAGGGTGGTGGAGCAGCTCAGACTGCTCGATCAGATCGTACCCGCCTCTCGAGTCCTCAATGGATTCAATATGGCGAGTGAGACAACGAAATGGGAAATCATTCTCCCAGTCAACGTGTCCGGTACAATCCAAGATACTAAGTTTCATGTCATCGAAGGTGACAAGAGATACAATGCCTTACTTGGAAGGCCATGAATACACATTAAGAGGGCAGTGCCATCAACCCTTCATCAAATGATGAAGTTTCCAATGAAGGATGGAGTAAAAATAGTGTACGGGGAGCAACATGCAACAAGAGAGATGTGCGCGGTACACGACGTGGCACCAACATCGACGCCCTCTACATCGAAGGAGCCAAAAGACAAGCAAATAGCCAAATAGCAACCGCAACCTACATCCTCGTTTGCACCCAAATGAATGAATAAAGGACCGTTCCGCGTCCTCGGAGCAATACCAAGCAATTGAAACATATCGAGGCTCAAACGCTATCATTGCTAAGGTATAACTCTCTCCCTTTTCATTTATGTTTTATACTAACTTATGGAAGATGTTCGATTAAGAGGAGTCGGAGCACCCCTCAACTCGAAGCCTTGGGTTTTAAATCATGCGTTGCACTCTTTTTCCCTTGGATCGGGTTTTATCCCACATGGTTTTTACCAACAAGGTTTTTAACAAGGCACCACCTATATGCTACCTGAGAAAAACTCAACAAGTATTCAAGGCTTCTTTTCAATCAACCTCGAATACTGGGGGACATCACCCTCAGAGTTTATATTTTTTGAATGAATCAAGTTATGCCTAAGAGGGCCTTGATAGGAGAATGTTGTATTGGGCCAAACGGTCAAATGAACCGTGTCCGTGTAGAATAATCGAGCCTCCAAAGGCAAAAACATGTACACATATATAAAGTAATCAAAGAAGCCTCTTTGCTTATCAAAATGCTTTGTGCCTAAAAGAAGTTTACTACTCTCACATAAAACGACTCAGGGGCCAAAAACTCTCGAACACTCGGGGACTGTCATCAATAGTTAGCTCATCAAAACTCGAATTCGTAAGACCTCAACGAGGCAACTTCGAGCTCCTAATCCCTTAGTGAGGCAACATCGAATCTGTAAGACCTCAACGAGGCATGCCCAAATTTATAATACCTTAAAAAGGCATAACCCCAATATTAAGGCCAACGCTATATATTCAAACTTGTAAGACCCCTAAAAAGGCATACCCTCGATATAGACGCCGAGGTCATCTCACCCCGGGACTAAAGGCTACGACCGAACATAAAGACTACAGTCATATTAAAAGGCAACGGCCGAATTAACGCGGCTCGTAGACGTCCGACTGCCACCATAAAACTAAAGGCCTTCAAATATTTCGAAAATACTTTGAAAAGAACCGGTTAATCAGGCTACCCTCGGCATAAGCAAAGGAGCTTCGATAAAATCATCTCCGAACAATGAAAAGGCTTCAAAATAATCAGCCTTCAATGAAAAGGCTTCGAAACATCAGCCTTTGAGAAAACCCCACGAGGTACTCGACTATCGTCACATATCGACTCATAATCGAGGTTCTTGTTTGAGCCGTCGAAGAGTCGGACGAACAAAACATGCCAAGGCATAATCAAAATTCAAAAGTCTTTATCCAGGATGACGGAAAACTATAGCCATATTAGAGGTCCAATCAACCCAATCTAAAGAGCCTAAGGGCCAACCCAAAGAGCCTCAGGGCCGATCTAAAGAGCCTAAAGGGTAATACGTTAAAAACCTAAGGGTCAACGAGCCCGAGTCAAAACTTGATTCCAGGACTGAGCCCTAAACGGTAAACTATTATCAATTGCTCATCAAGCACAAAAACCTAAGGGTTTTTGTTTTGAAGTCCAACATATCGGACTAATTATCGGCAATCATCAAAATTTAAAACAAAAACAAAGACATAAGCAAGTTAGAAATTTATACAAAGGTACCAAAGGTTTTTTTTATATATAATGATGGCACAAAGATGCATATCTCCTTCAGAGATCGAAGCCCTTAGCATGAATCTCCTCGAGGGTTTCCCTCCGGGATCTGCATCTGGCATACTCATTTCTTCTTCTCTCTCTATCAAAAGCCCCCCTCAACTCTGTCCGAGTGTCAGTAGCATCTTTTAAGTAGACGACCAACTTCTTATCGACCTTTACTTGGATCTCTTCGGCTTCGGCTCGAGCCTCTACGACTTTGGCCTTCATCTCCAAGAGATCGGTTTAAAGCTTAGCTATTCTGCTCGCCTGAATTGAGCTTCCCTCTCGAGCATTACAGAGTTGAATTTCAAGGGCAGGGACCTTAGACAAAGCATTTTTTCTGGCCGCAACGAGGGCACCCATTGTTGCGCCCCCTTGTTTTCCTCTTTGCAGCGAAAATCAGGGTTTCGACATTCATTGGGACAACTCGTTTCCTTTTGGGAAAAGGGGTACAGAAGTTGAAGAGTCACCACCTAACGAATTTAAGGTGCGTTAGGGCACCTATTGAAAATAACTCATAAAAATCGGTTTGTGTTACCATAGATTGGGTAAGGGCTTGAAATTACCTTGAGGGGAAGGTGTTAGGCACCCCTCGAGGTCCACAACGGTGGGTCCCGACCAAACTTATTTTGTGAATTAGTCATTTAACAAATAAAGCAGTCTAAGCACACATATGTATGAAAATAAGGGAAGTCCTAAGTTTATTAGCCTATAGGATCACATCTATACAATACCCGGTAAATCTTCTTCAACTAGAGGGGTTACACGTGGCATTAGCGCACATGTCATAATATTCTTTTACTACCCAATTACCTTCCCCTTAGCGGTTATATAAACGGTTTTGATTAACGAACTCTATGCGTGCATTACCTGTCCCTTCCTTGTGGTACCGGAGGTTTTTAGGACCTCTAATTTAGGCAATTCTAGACTCTCCTAAGGTATTTAAAAGAAAAAAAATCTGAGCGACAATAAAGAACACATAGGACTGTCAAGTAAGGGAACAGTTAAGGGGGCTCACATTTACCTCCTCAAATAAGCAGACAATTAGCATGTCTCAAACAACAAGTTTTCAGATGTTTCAGAAAGGCCCTAGAGCAAAATTTCTAGATGAGTAAACAGAATATATGCAACTTCGTATTAAGGCGAAGCGATAGAAACAAAATCATTTTGCCTACTGATTTTAGAATCTGTTGAATCTGGGCAGTTCACAAATAAATAAAGCATAATTTCACAGTTTTTATAAGATCTTAATTACCTTCAGGCTTGACTAGGCGTGGGTCGGAGATAGCCTATAAACATGTTGTCGATGTGTAATCAGGTTTTTAGAAATCGATTTAAAAAAAACAGTTTGAACTTATTATGTCCTATAGGCATGCTTGTCTAAGTGCTGAATATTTTGAAATTGGTTTCATACACACTTATCCCTATAACATGATATCTAAATGTTGGGGTTGCTTTTAAATACTCCCATAGACATGATAGTTACTGATTTATACGACATAGGTGTGGTTTTAAAGCGAATGCAATAACATTCCTAAAGCAGGGTTTCTAATGCACATAAAGAATGGACGTTTTTGTTAGGCAGAATTACAGCAGTAACTTAATAACAGAATTTTTAGGTGGTCATAATTATGCAGAAGCAGAATTTCGTAACAAATGATACAATGTGCCTATAACATGTTTTCTTGTATACCAAATAATCCTAAAGGAATATTTTCTAAAGCAAGTAAACATAATAAACATAAGGCATGGTTTCTAATGCAAGTAAACCTAACAAACCTAAGGCATGATTTCTAATGTAAGTAAACATAATAAACCTAAGGCATGATTTCTAATGCAAGTAAACATGATAAACCTAAGGCATGATTTCTACCCGGTTTCCCCACAAAAATTATATAAGAATCCCTCCCCTTTTAATAATTTCTCCAACATCTGTTTACAAGGATTATCATTACAGACCATAAATAAATGAATTACATAATAAATAAAAGTTATGCTATAGGGAGCCTGAATAGGCCCAAAGATCCTGGAAATACCAGGCCTTCAAATAGTCCAATATGCCATAGTCTCGTAGTGTCCAATAGGAGTATCCTGGTGCGTCAAAGTTCCCAAGGGCCTCAGGGACCTCGAGCAATGCTCACACCAAGATCCTTTAAAATAGAGAAGTGGTTATGTGAAGTGTGGAAGGGACAGCCCCAGTGTGCCAGAGTTCGGAGGAATCTCATGGATTCCTAGGCAGTACGCACACTAGAGGGGCAGAACTTAAGTAATCTAAGAGTATAGTTGAGATGACGTTTGGAAAAACAGTATAGAGGTAAAATCTTTAGGAGTGAAAATACTTTAGGAGTAGCAATAGCTTAGAGAAACATATTAGGAGTGAAAAACATGTTGAAAACCTTTTGAGGGAAAGGAAGGTTCAACAAACAACAACATAGTCACAAAAGCATCACATTGCCCATATTCTACTTCAGTTTGTCAATTAGTTCTAGGTGCACAAACAGTAACACAAAAGGGAGCAGGGGTTGGGAACACAAGACACTTGAAATAGAAACACATAAGGAGGATAAGAGGGAGAGCATATTGAACAACAAGTACATAGAACAAGTAGGGGTTGATTGACAACCAGCAACCAAATTCATAGCATTAGAACACAAACTACTGATTCAGAGTCTCAACAAGGAAATCATACTTGAAGCTAAAGTGGTAATAGACAGTAAAGCATAGAGACATAATGTAGGAATAGTCATGCTGAGGACATGGGTCTACTACACAGAATAAGTCATATCAATTAGGGTTAATCCGATAAATTAGGAGTCTGAGATACTAAAATAAGCATGCTGGTTAAATGAAGTAAATAGGAAATATGGAAGTACTTGAACTCAAGTAAACATGCTGGTTAAAGTAACAAACAAGAAGAGTGAAACCTAGACATGCTAATCAAGCAGTAAACAGAGTTAATTAGACAGTAGTTATGCCAGTATAGAAAGACACAACCATAATAGAAGCAAAGCAACAAGGAGCACTTAAATTTGAATTTCAGAATGACATTGAGATAGGAACATACAAGTTAAAGAAGCAAATGCAGAAAGTAAAGTAGGTAGAATTCCACAGTCTAGCCTTGGCTTTCAGCCGGCTAGACAAGAAATGAGCATAAGTAGCAGAAAGAGAGAGGAGAGAAAGTTTGTATTTTTTTTTTGTGAACTACTGTTCGTGTTTGAGAGGTAGAATAAGTGTGTATATATAGCACTTGGGGAGTAGAACAAATAAGGCAAAGTGAATCAGAATTCAATCAATTAAGGACAATCAACTAATCACATAATCAATTCCCATAAGGGAGTCCAGGATAGACCCCTTGATTTGGGGGTAATCAATTAACGGTCACAACACGAGGTTTAATTAAGGCAAAGAATCCAAAATCATGCCATATAAAGAGTCAGTAAAAAATCCCAAGTTCTTTTCATTAATTAAGGCAAGTAAAATAGGGAAACAGGTCACAAATAAGGAAACAAATAAAGTTTCAGCACACAAATTTTGCAGGGTAATTAACAGGAAATAATCAGTAAAATCTTCGAAGAATACTAATTTTTTGGGAAAGAATTACTCGGATTCCTTAAATAGAAATCAAATAAGTAAAACCTCACAGAAATGCAGGATTTAACAAGAAAAGCAGGTTCGAACCATTAATAGAGATCGATTAGGGCAAAAATCCCAAAGAATACTGGATTTAATAGGGAAGACATTTGAACCCCTAAATAGAACCAGTTAGCACAACTGATTCCCAAAAATCACCATAATAAACGAAAGAAGAAGAAGTCAGTATAACCACTAGAAACATCTAGGGTTCGAGCATTCATGCAAAAATTAGTCAAATACGTAAAGGGATGAACATGTTAAACATTGAAAGTAGAAAAATCTTTTGAAGAAAGTTTGGGAAAAACCCTAGTTTTAGAAAGAGTGACTAAAAATCGAAATAGTTAATTAAAACAAGAGATTTTAAAGAAAAACACCTAATAACACTCGAATCACATCAGATCTATAATGATCTGGGAAGAATCGAACAGTAATGAACTAGGGTTTTAAGAAAATAGTAGAGATGAAGAGAATCAGTAAAAAACCCATGGATTCGTAATAAAAACAAGAGGAAATCCTTACTTACAAACGAAAATGGCTTGAGACAGGCCGGTAAACAAGTTTCAAACCAGAACACTTTGGCTTTCCTTGAGATCTTCTCAATGACTCATGAAATCAAAGAGCCATGGAGTATAGGAGACCAGGGGTGGTCGGAGAAGGCACAGAAACACCATAGAAAGGATGCTCTCGCCGGTGACGGCGATTAGGGTTAGGGTGAGTTGAGAGAGAATTGGAGGGGTGAGGGAACGGGTGACGGCAGATTGAGAGAATGGGAGGGGTTAGGGTTAGTTAGGGGGTTAATTAAGGTAGGTTTAATTGTGGACCGTTGATCAAAATGATCAACGACCACGATTAAACGGGGTTATTGGGTCGGGTGTATGCAAATTGGACCTAAGGGGTTTTGGGCTGGTGTTAAAAGGGTTAAGTCTGAAATAAAAAGTCTATTTGTTAAATACCCAAATAATTGATAAAAAATAATTTATAAAAATAATTAACAGATTATTAAAAATAATTTTCATCCATAAAATGTTTTAAAAATATAAAATGCTATTTTCTGGTAAGATAATGTAATAATGCATGCATGAGCTATAATTGTAAAGTCATTGCAATTGTAACCCAAAAGTGTAAATATGGCTATTTGTGAAATAATTTAAGCTTAATATAAATACAAATAGCAAAATTAAGCCATGAAATTGTTATAAAGTCATTTGTGATGCAATTCGTAATTATTTATATAAATAAAATACTGGGATAAATTAATCAAAAATCCCTAAAAATGTAGAAATTATGGAAAATATCAATTGATGCTGATGCATAATTTTGAAGGTATATATGCATTTGAAAAAATTGGGTATCAATAACTGCCTCTCTTTACCCGGAAAGGATAAAAGAGTTGCCGGGTAAAGATATGATTGCCAATTTCGACCGAGCGAGATGGTTTGAGAGATTTAGGCCGCACTCTAGTTCCTGAGCTGCCTATATATCCCTAGTTTTACAGGAATCAGGCCGTGTGTAGTTCTGGATTCATTGGCGGAATATACCAATGAAGCTATCACAAGAACGAACATGATGCTTTGGAATAGGTGAAAAAATGGTTATGGTGAGCGGTCAGGTTTGAGATAATTTGAAGGAACTAGAGCGGTATTGCTCCTGTTGGGATCACAGTTGCTTATCGAGTCACCTGGAAGTAAAGATATACTACAAACATATATTTGTGCGGAAATTTAAACATGATGCAGATTCCCTTTAGACCTTGAGAATTGTCTTTGGACGGTTGAGGATGACGTACTTAGACCATGATGTCCTGGGCCATGAATTGTTTAGTGAGGGATTCGTAGGCCATGAACTAATGTTCTCGGGCCATGAAAATGGTGCCTCCGAACCATGACGCCTTTGAATAATGATATGCAAATTTGAGAGATCCTCAGGCCATGACATGGTGTCTTTCGGCTATGAGGATGATGCCTTTAGAAAATGACGTCTTTGGACAAGTTAGCGATATTTCAGCCCATGAGATGCAATAATATGATTTCAAGAGAAACAAGACAAGGCTTAATCTTTTGAAGTTGAGGGCAGAGCTTAGCCCGAAAGAAGAGAAAATAGATAGTGTCGGAGAGACAGTGCTTAGTATCGGCAAATAAAAAGGCAATGATTGGCCTTATGCAAATAGGAGGCAGGTCTTAGCCTCATGCAAGATTCGGAACAAGGCTTAGTCCCATGAAGATGGAAGGCATTGCTTAGCCTTATGCAAATGGAGAGGCATGGTAGCCTCATGCAAATATGGAGGCAGGGCTTAGCCTCATGCAAGATTCGGGACATGGCTTAGTCCCATGCAGGTGGAAGGCATTTCTTAGCCTTATGAAAATTGAGAGGCAGGGCTTAGCCTCGTGCAAATATAGAGGCAGGGCTTAGCCTCATGCAGATGGAGACAGAGCTTAGTCTCATGCAAGGTTTAGGGACAGGGCTTAGTCCCATGCAAGTGGAAGGCAGAGCTTAGCCTTATGCAGATATGGAGGCAAGACTTAGCCTCATGTAGATGTGGAGGCAGGGCTTGGCCTCATGCAAGATTCGGGACATGGCTTAGTCCCATGTAGATGGAAGGCAGAGCTTAGCATTATGCAGATATGGAGGTAGGGCTTAGCCTCATGCAAATAAAAGGCAGTGCTTAGCCTTATGCAAAGAGGAGGTAGGGCTTAGCCTCATGCAGGGTTTGGGACAGGGCTTAGTCCCATGCAAAAAATAGAATAAATAGCAGATGATAACAAAGTTCTCTTAGCTGGTAGTAGATTTCAGTATCACGGTTGTTATGAAGATTGTGACTTCAAGGCAAGTATATTCTTTGTTCCTGCATCCAAAAACAATTGTGAGTTCTGTAAAGGGGGAGGTCGGTCCGTGCCTCCGTCGACTTGCTTGGCTTGATTTGCTTGGTCTGAAGATCTTGTTCAAATCATTAGGGGTAGCGTTTGCTAAACAGAGTTATTTCACAAGCAAGCATGCATAGTTTTCAAAGGCGTAGTAAAATATATTTTTAAGAAATTGGTTAGATGAACCGATGATTGTGACACGATACGAGACGTTGCAACCTCTCTTGCTGTAGAATTTTGAGGGTCCTCCTCAAAATTGTTCCCCAGTTAGCTGGACAAACATTTCTGACTGATGTACACGCTGTGATCGGCTGAACTTGCTTCGAAATTTTGAGGGTCCTCCTCAAAATTCTGCCCTAGTTTCTGATTGTGGGGGAAATAAGATTTTTATTGAATTGTGATCGAACCCATAGGGCTGCCTACGTATCCCCTCTTAAACGGGAATCAGGTCGAGCGTAGTTCAATTTACATCATTTGAGAAAACATAAACAATTATACATAATATCGCTTAACTACATCTGAATTGATTAGTTTTGGCCATACTTCTCCGTCCATTTCTGCAAGTATGAGGGATCCTCCTGTCAATACTCTGTGAACCATGTAAGGTCCTTTCCAGTTGGGAGAGAATTTCCCTTTGGTTTCATCCCGATGCGGAAAGATCTTCTTCAGCACCAGCCACCCGGGTGTGAATTGTCTACTCTTTTGTTGAAGGATCTGGACATTTTGTTATGATAGAGTTTCCCATAACACACTGCATTCATCCTTTTTCCGTCTATGAGGGCTATCTGCTCATAACGGCTCCTTATCCATTCTGTGTCGCTGAGCTTAGCTTCTTGTATGGCCCTCAAGGAAGGAATCTCCCCTTCGGTAGGAATAACAACTTCTGTACCATAAACCAGCAAGTAAGGAGTTGTCCCGGTTGATGTGCGGACTGTGGTGCGGTATCCCAATAAAGTGAATGACAGCTTCTCGTGCCACTGTTTGTGATTTTCTACCATCTTTCTCAGTATCTTTTTGATATTCTTGTTGGTGGCTTCTACAACTCCGTTCATCTGAGGTCTATAGGTGGTGGAATTCTTGTGCTTGATTTTTAAAGTCTCTCACATGGCCTTCATCAGATCATTGTTGATATTGGAGGCATTGTTAGTGGTGATTGATTCTGGAACTCCAAACCGAAAAACAATTCGGTCGCGGAAAAAATCTACCACGACTTTCTTAGTCACTGCCTTGTAAGATGTTTCTTCGACCCATATGGTGAAGTAATCAATAGATACCAAGATGAATCGGTGCCCGTTTGAGGCGGTGGGCTCGATTGGACCAATGACATCCATTCCCCAGGCGGCGTATGGCCAAGGTGAGTTTGTTGCATTGAGCTCATTTGGCGGCACTTTTATCATATTTGCATGTACTTGACATCGGTAGCATTTGCGGACATACTGGATGCAATCTGTTTCCATGGTCATCCAGAAATAACCGTCCCTAAGGATCTTCTTGGCCAAGACGAAGCCATTCATATGCGGGCCGCAAGTTCCAGCATGTATCTCCTCAAGTAGCTTAGAAGCTTCTTTTGCGTCGACACACCTTTGTAATCCCAAATCAGGGGTTCTTCTATACAGGGTTTCTACGCTGTGGAAGAAACTGTTGGATAACCTCCGAAGCGTACATTTCTGAGTATGATTTGCATGCTCCGGGTATTCTCCTTTTTCCAAATATTCTTTGATATCGTGGAACCAAGGCTTCCCGTCTGCTTCTCTTCAACATGGGCACAATATGCTGGTTGGCTATGGATCCTTACTGGGATAGGATCAATGAAGTTCTTGTCGGGATGATGTATCATGGATGACAAAGTGGCTAGTGCATCGGCAAACTCGTTCTGAATCCTAGGAACATGCCGAAACTCTATCTTCGTGAACCTCTTTCTCAATTCCTACACATGGTGCAAATATGGCAATATCTTGGAATTCTTGGTGTCCCATTCTCTTTGTACCTAGTGCACAAGCAAATCTGAATCACCGATTACCAGCAACTCCTGAATATTCATGTCGATGGACATGTTGAGTCTTAGTATGCAAGCTTCATATTCTGCCATGTTGGTTGTGCAGGAAAATCTGAGTTTAGCAGATACCGGATAATGTTGGCCAATTTTCGATACCAAGACAGCTCCAATGCCGACTCCTTTTAAATTTGCCGCTCCGTCAAAGAACATCCTCCAACCATCGTAGGACTCAACAATATATTCTCCTATGAATAGTACCTCTTCATCGGGAAAATACATTTTCAGGGGTTCGTATTCTCCTTCCACAGGGTTCTCAGCAAGATGATCTGTCAGTGCCTGTCCCTTGACTGCTTTCTGAGTCACATAAACAATGTCGTACTCGCTCAACAAGATTTGCCACTTAGCCAGTTTTCCAGCGGGCATGGGCTTTTGAAAGATATATTTCAAGGTATCCATCCTTGATATGAGGTACGTTGTGTAAGCACAAAAGTAATGCCTCAGCTTCTGAGCTATCCAGGTCAGAGCGCAACATGTACGTTCCAATAGAGAGTATCGCGCTTCATATGGAGTGAACTTATACTCAGGTAATAGATACCTTGTTCCTTTCTCCCTGTCTCATCGTGTTGCCCCAGAACGCAACTGAAGGCTCCATCTAGCACTGCAAGGTAGAGTAGTAAGGGTCTACCTGGATTTGGCGGGACCAAAATTGGTGGTGTTGATAAGTACTCTTTGAGCTTGTCGAAAGCCTTTTGACAATCTTCGGTCCAACTAGTTGCAACATCTTTCTTCAACATCTTGAAAATTGGCTCACATATAACTGTGGACTGGGCTATGAACCGGCTGATGTAGTTTAACCGTCCTAGAAAACTCATTACATCTTTCTTACTCTTCGGCGATGGCAGCTCCTGGATGGCTTTGACTTTTGACGGATCCAATTTTATCCCTCGGCGGTTGATAATGAACCCAAGTAACTTTCTGGCAGGGACCCCGAATGCACACTTTGCGGGGTTTAATTTTAGGTTGTACTTCCGCAGTCTGTCGAAGAACTTCCTCAAATCTGCTATATGATATGTGGCTTTCTTGGATTTGATGATGACGTCTTCCACATACACCTCGATCTCCTTATGTATCATGTCATGAAAAATAGTAGTCATAGACCTCATGTAGGTGGCCCCAGCATTCTTTAGACCGAATGGCATAATCTTATAACAATATACTCCCCATTGTGTAATGAAAGCGGTTTTCTCAGCGTCCTTCTCGTCCATCCAGATCTTGTGGTAACCAGCAAAACAATCCACAAATGACTGGAGTTCATGTTTGGCACAATTGTCGAATAGGATGTGTATGTTTGGAAGCGGGAAATCATCTTTTGGGCTGGCTATGTTGAGATCCCGATAATCGACACAAACCCTGACCTTCCCATCATTCTTTGGAACTGGCACGATGTTGGATAACCAAGTTGGGTATTCAACCACCCTGAGGACCTTGGCCTTGATTTGCATAGTAACTTCCTCCTTGATTTCCAGGCTCATATTTTTTATTTCCTGAGTTTCTGCTTCACTGGTGGACACATTGGGTTTGTGGGAAATTTGTGAGCCACAATGGATGTACTTAACCCGATCATATCATCCTATGACCATGCAAAGATATCCTCATACTCTTTCAAGAACTGTGTGTATTCTTCTTTTTCTGGTGGCGACAAATGGATGCTGATGCGGGTTTCCTTAACAGTTTCAGATCTCCCAAGTTGATTATTTTTGTTTTGTCTATGTTGGACTTAGGCTTGTTCTCAAAGTCTTCTACTTCTCTGATGATTTCCTCGGGCATGACATCTTCCTCATCCGAATCACTATCATTCTGTTGCGTTGTCTCATTACATGTCATAGTTGTCGGTTCATCGAGACAAGAAATAGTAATGCTGTATAGATAAAGGTATGAGAGAAAAATGGTAATAATAAATATCGATTCATTGAAGCATAAAAGCAATTTTCAATAATTTAAACAACGTTTTTGGAACATTGGAAATATTATTTAAAACAAATGCAAAAGGGAAATCATTTTTCTTAAAAAATAAAATAAACAATGTTGTTCAGCCTTGCTACCCCGGGACTCGTCGGGTCCATCCTAGATGGTATGACAATCCAATTCTTAAGGAATGATCCTTTCTCCGCAGCTCGGATGGTAGGGCCTTCCTCTTCCTTCTCCTCAATAATTACACAACAATCCATGTCATCATCCTCCAGGAACAGCTTCCTTAAGGCTGCCAGTGCTTCCTCCTCCTCTGATCCCCATATAACGTCGGTCTGCTGGAAATTCTAACTCAGGTGTGGTACATGCTGCTCAAGTGGATAGTATGGACCACTCCACGGTGGTGACCAGTTTCTATACTCTTGCCAGGTGTATCAGTATCCCATCCCAAAAGTGGTACCATGGCGCTTTGGCTGTATTGGTTTGGTGACGCCTTGAAGATTTTTACCAAGACCTTTACCAGGCTCATACCCTCTCCGGTTCATCATGCTTGCTATCTTGCTATCCCACCACTTATCTTTGTCGATTGCATTGACATGCTCGATATGATGATAAGTTTCTCCACCTATCCTTCTTCTATTCTTAACCACAGGGATGGCCTGACGGGTGTAAATGGGATTGCTTCCATCTCCATGGATAATCACTTCTTGATGGTTCCACTCAAACTTCACTGCTTGGTGCAAAGTTGATGCCACAGCCCCAGCAACGTGTATCTATGGTCGTCCCAACAACAAATTGTAGGATGCAGATATGTCAGCACCTAAAACTCGATATCAAACCACGTAGGCCCTATTTGCATACAGAGATTAATTTCCCCAATGATATCTCTCTAAGACCCGTCAAATGCCTTCACGTTCATGGTCCCTTCTCGTATCTCGTATAGGCCTTTGCCCAACCTCTTCAGTGTTGTCAATGGGCAAATATTGAGATTGGATCCCCCATCAGTCAGAACCCTAGCAATAAAATTATCTTCACATTGCACTGTGATATGCAGTGCCATGTTGTGATTCAAACCCTTAGGTGGCAACTCGTCCTCGTGGAAAGTGATTTTGTAGCTTTCCAGCACCTGTCCCACCATATTAGCCATTTCTATGTCGGTGATGTTACTAGGTACATACGCTTCACTCAACACCTTTAAGAGAGCATTCCTGTATACTTCTAAATTCTGCAGCAGTGACATGATAGATATCTTAGTAGGAGTCTTGTTCAGATGATCGATGACCGAATACTCCCTCGCTTGTACTTTCCTCCAGAGGTCATCTGGGCCTGTTTCAATAATGGGCGGTCTGTTAGAGGCCTGCTTGCTGGATTCTCCCAAATGCTTTGGTGTATAGACTCTTCTAGTCCTGGTCATCCCTTGTGCAACACCAGATTCTCCCATTTTAGTCTTTCCTTTTCTTTGAGCTTCGGCCACATAATCCTATGGTACATCCTTGGTGTCGAAGGCTGTGTGGTTGATACTATCACTATGAATGGCACGACTACTTTCACCTCAAATGGAATAGGTGCAACTGCAGGTGGTGCTACCTCAACTTCAAATGGGACTGATGATGTTACCTTGACCTCCACTAGAGGCTGTATCTGCACTATGATGGGGTTGAGTATGACTGCGGGTTGCTTGGGATCGTCACCCTCTTTGATAAGTCCAATTGATCCCTCTGGGTCTGATTTCTCATATGTTTCTATCACGTTGATACCTTCGCCCCTATGATCTGGGAGGGGGTTGTTGCGGACATTAGGCACAACTTCTTTTGCATGGCTGACCTTGTTATCAATCAGGGTCTGGATCTTATCCTTCAGTGTTCAACATTCGTCAATGGTGTGCCCTTTCATGCCAGAATAATATGCACACGTCTTATTAGGGTTAACCCATTGGGATGGGTTCTCTATGGCCACATCGGGGATAGGAGTGACGTAACCAGTAGCCTTCAACCTTTCATACAGTTGGTCAATGGGTTCAGTAATGGCAGTGTATTGTTTGGGTGGTCTGCGGTCGAAGTTAGGTCATGGTCTTGGGTAGTTTTGATGAGTCGGAGGTGACTGAAAATAAGATGGTTGGGAATTATAGGTGTGATAAGAAGTGGCTGGTTGGGAATATCTAGGATATGAGGTTTGGCATATAGGTAGAGGTGATGGTTGATATGTGGGCGGAGGTGATGGTTGATAGATGGGTGGAGGTGCTTGATATGCAAGTGGGGAGGTCCAATATACGAATGGAGTTTTGGGTCCTTGGGCGACCATTACTGCTCCTACGTCCTTCTTCTTCGATATACCCCCTGACTGCAATGCTCTATTAGTGGCCTGCAATGCCTCAAAGTTTGTCACCATCCCACTTTTGATGCCTTCTTCGATCCTTTCACCAAGTTTGATGATATCAGAGAACTTGTGGGTTTCAATAACCATCAATCTTTCATAGTATTTTGGATCTTGTGCTCTGACGAAGAACTTATTCATCTGTTCCTCGTCCAATGCTGGCCTGACTTTGGCTGCTTCTGACCTCCAACGAGTAGCATACTCGCGAAAGGTCTCAGTAGGCTTCTTCTTAAGGTTTTGAATGTAGAAGACATCTGGTGAATTCTCTGTGTTGAACTTGAATCTGTCCATAAAATCAGACGCCATACTCACCCAATTGGCCCATTTCTTAGGATCCTGGCTGATGTACCAGGACAAGGCATCTCCCGTAAGACTTCTCATAAAAAGTTTCATCCGGATTCTTTCATCCTTTCCGACCCCGACAAGCTTGTCACAATAGGTCCTTAGATGAACTCTGGGATCACCTGTACCGTTAAACATCTCAAACTTGGGAGGTTTGTAACCCTCCGACAGTTCTACATCCGGCTGTATGCACAGGTCTTCATAGTTCAGACCTTCTATCCCCCTACCTCCTTCCACGCCTTGAACTCGGCTGGTCAACTGCTTGAGCTCCTCGACCAAATTCTTAATGAGCATGTCCTTCTCAACAAATTCGGTTGCATAGGAGATTGGTTGAGTGGAGTGAGGTAGGGTCTCCACATATATAGGGTTGTTTTGGTGACCTGGAGTTTGAGTATAGTGGTGATCATTGATGGAATTCTGGGATTCAGGAATGACTGGTGGAGTATGTTATGGGGTGTGGTAGGTGTTTGGCAGGTAATGTGGTGGGATAGTCTGACTTTGTGGTGGGGTTCTATAATGGTGAGATGCAAGAGGATTTTGTGGGCGCTTGTTGGGTGTGTTTTGAGGTGGTGCGGGGTTTTGAGTGTTTGGATGACTGATTTCTGGGACACTGAGTGAGAAGGATAGGTTTGCTACATTATGGACATGCTCGATCTCACCCTGGAGTTCTAGTATTTTCTATTCAAGCCGTGAAACTGCATCATTTAGGGCCTAAATACCCCGACCATCAGATGCTTCTGCATGTTCAACATGTGTGGTGTTTTCTTTTATGATGTTGTTCAAATCTTCCATCTTTGCTTTTACTTTGCCTTTTGTTGGACTAGGAGGAGGAGAAGGTGGAGGGCCCCTGGATCTTGTGTGATAAGCTGATGATGCCAGTATGCAAGAACCAACCTTTGGGAATGGAAGTAATCAAAGAAAGAAAGAAAAACAAAATGAAGCCAAGTTAGTAAGGATTCTGAGAAGAGTATTTGATGTATTTAAACACATATTGTAGAAAGGTAAATTCACGTCCTAATTTGGGAGCCTCGTTGTGCCCGAGGTAGGCCTAGCAAAATGTTGATTTGGAGAACTTAGATGCCAATAAATGCCTCATTTCATTAATATAAAGTAGACGAACCCCAAAACGACACTAAGATAATAAAGATAAGTCACTATTGGCACTTGGCCTTATTACATTTAAGAAAGTAAATAAATCTAGCCTACTTGGTCCTAGAAGGACCTTCCCCGGACTCGATCTTTCTAACTCCGCCAACCAGGTTCCCCAGCTCGCGCAGACCCAACAGCAGGTAGGCTCTAGCCAGATGTCCTCCCTTGCTCCCTTCAGCATTCTGGCAGTTGTCGATCCTCTTTATTATTTTACCTTCCAGCTCCACCAAACCTCGCTCCAGATATTCTAACCTTCTATTGGAGGTGATAGACATTTCCTTCCATTCCTTGATCAGCCTCATATTTGTCTCGTGTATCTCCCGATGTTCAGTCTCGGAGTCATGAACCCTCTTGCGCAGTCTGTTATATTTGACTTGGGCCTCGACATCTTCATCTATGATCCTATTTCCTCGATTGGTTCCTGGCTTCACTATCCCATCTAGGTTGTCTTCTAACCATGCCGGGTAGAAGGGTGCACACCCGGCATGATACCTGCCTGGCTCAATGGTGTTCTTCTCCACAGTGATCTTGCAATGCCACATATGCTAAGCTTGGCATCTGTAAGGGAATGATCATATCTCTCGTACATATATTCGAAGGGTATATAGGACTTTTTCAAGCACTACAAGCCGGCATTCTTCTTTAATCCCATCATTTCTAGGAACTCCTTACCAGTGCGGTTCTCCGGTACCAATAGCCCAGGGCTGTCCCAAGGCAGTCCAACAAATCCCCCGATTTCTTCCATAAGTGGTGTCATTTCTATATCCCCAAAATGGAACACGACTCTCTCACTGTCCCAAAATAAAGTTACAACTTCGATCAACATAATGTTTGGTTGAATGTCTAGCAGGGAAGGTAAATTTCCCAATTATTTTCTCACATCTTTCTTGTCGCTCGTGGAAAGATCTTCCTACCAGTCTAGTAGAAGTGGTGTTATGTTGCTGACCATGCCAAATCTGGGGACCTCATGCCTCATTTTTTGCAAAACAAAGAAGGTTAGGCCCTTTCCCCCCACCTAATTCGACTATTTATATACTCCAGATTATCATATTGGCATTTAGTTCTCCAAAATTAATGCACAAAACGTGGTTGTGTCCGTTGAGATTATGGAAACCCCGGTGAACTTTGGATAAGGCTCGTCTTAAAGGGTTATTATGTGGATAACATATTAACCCGGCTAGGTTTTACCATGATGCATGCACAATTATAATAAGAGTAAGGTTTCTATGGGGATCTAGACTGGTACGCACAAGCGGACAACTTGAGGAGGAAAGGCACGGAACCGTCGATTGCACCGCTGATCGACTAGTTTTACCGCAAATAAGCCTTTCTGAATTTAAGTGTGATATATTGATTACACACGAGTGGAGTATGATGTTGAGCATGATTTATGCAGCAGCAAATATCATGTTGTCACGTATTTGCACGTTAGGAAAGCAATAAATACAACATTTATAATTAAAAGACGTTAAGAAGGAAAACAAAGAAACAAGTCATTTTCGTATTGAGGAAATAAATACTTGAAAATAAGCAGCTAAATTCACATAACGGGAAAGGGAAAGGGTGTGCACGTATTAACAAAGTAAGGCATGTTCAGACTAATTCACAAAGCAATTTGTTATGGTAAAAGACTAAACGTCCCCAGTAGAGTCGCCACGCTGTCGCGACCCCTTTTTTTCTTCTTTGCAGCGGAAGTCAGGGTTTCGACATTCACTGGGACAACTCGTTTCCTTTTGGGAAAAGGGGTACAGAAGTTGAAGAGTCGCCACCTAACAGATTTAAGGTGCGTTAGGGCACCTATTGGAAAGAACTCATAAAAATCGGTTTGTGTTACCATATATTGGGTAAGGGCTTGAAATTACCTTGAGGGGAAGGTGTTAGGCACCCCTCGAGGTCCACAACGGTGGGTCCCAGCCAAACTTATTTTGTGAATTAGTCATTTAACAAATAAAGCAGTCTAAGCACACATATGTATGAAAATAAGGGAAGTCCTAAGTTTATTAGCCTATAGGATCACATCTGTACAATACCCGGTAAACCTTCCTCAACTAGAGGGGTTACACGTGGAATTAGAGCACATGTCATCATATCCTTTTACTACCCAATTACCCTCCCCTTAGCGGTTATATAAGCAATTTTTGATTAACGAACTCTATGCGTGCATTACCCGTCCCTTCCTTGTGGTCCCGGAGGTGTTTAGGACCTCTAATTTAGGAAGTTCTAGACTATCCTAAGCTATTTAAAAGGAGAAAAATCTAAGCGACAATAAATAACACATAGGGTTGTCAAGTAAGGGAACAGTTAAGGGGGCTCACATTTACCTCCTCAAATAAGCAGACAATTAGCACGTCTCAAACAACAAGATTTCAGATGTTTCGGAAAGGCCCTAGAGCAGGATGTCTAGATGAGTAAACAGAATATATGCCACACTGTGTTAAGACGAAGCGATAGAAACCTAATCAGTTTGCCTACTGATTTTAGAATCTGTAGAATCTGGCAGTTCACAAATAAGCAAAGCCTAGTTTCACAGTTTTTATAAGATCTTAATTACCTACAGGCTTGCCTAGGCATGGGTCGGAGATAGCCTATAAACATGTTGTCTAGGTGCAATCAGGTTTTTAGAAATCGATTTAAAACAAACAGTTTGAACTTATTATGCCCTTATAGGCATGTTTGTCTAAGTGCTGAATATTACGAAACTGGTTTCATACACCCTTATCCCTATAACATGATATCTAAATGTTGGGATTGCTTTTAAACACTCCAATAAACATGGTAGTTACTGATTTATACGACGTAGGTGTGGTTTTAAAGCGAATGCAATAATAGTCCTAAAGCAGGGTTTCTAATGCACATAAAGAATGGACGTTTTTGTTAGGCATAATTACAGCAGTAACTTAATAACAAAATTTCTAGGTGGTCATGATTATGCAGAAGCAGAATTTCGTAACATATGATACAATGTGCCTATAACATGTTTTCTAGTATGCCAAACAATCCTAAAGGCATGGTTTCTAAAGCAAGTAAACATAATAAACCTAAGGCATGATTTTTAATGCAAGTAAACATAACAAACCTAAGGCATGATTTCTAATGCAAGTAAACACAATAAACCTAAGGCATGATTTTTAATGCAAGTAAACATAATAAACCTAAGGCATGATTTCTACCCGGTTTCCCCACAAAAATTATATAAGAATCCCTCCCCTTTTACTAATTTCCTCAATATCCATTTACAAGGATTATTATTACAGACCATAAATAAATGAATTATATAATAAATAAAAGCTATGCTATAGGGAGCCCGAATAGGCCCAAAGATCATGGAAATATCAGGTCTTCAAATAGTCCAAGATGCAATAGTCTCATAGTGTCCAATAGGGGTATCCTGGTGCGTCAAAGTTCCCAAGGGCCTCAGGGACCCCGGGCAATTCTCACACCAAGATCCTTTTAAATAGAGAAGTGGTTATGTGCAGTGCGAAAGGGCCAGCCCCAGTGTGCCAGAGTTCGGAGGAATCTCATGGATTCATAGGCAGTACACACACTGGAGGGGCAGAACTTAAGTAATCTAAGAGTATAAGTGAGAGTGCTTGACATAGTTGAGATGACCTTTGGAAAAACAGTATAGAGGTAAAATCTTTAGGAGTGAAAATACTTTAGGAGTAGCAATAGTTTAGAGAAACATATTAGGAGTGAAAAACATGTTGAAAACCTTTTGAGGGAAATGAAGGTTCAGCAAACAACAACATAGTCACAAAAGCATCACATTGCCCTGATTCAACTTCAGTTTGTCATTTAGTTATAGGTGCACAAACAGTTACACAAATGGGAGCAGGGGTTGGGAACAGAAGACACTTGAAATAGAAGCACATAAGGAGGATAAGAGGGAGATCATATTGAAAAACAAGTACATAGAACAATCAGGGGTTGATTGACAACCAACAACCAAATTCATAGCATCAGAACACAAACTACTGATTCAGAGTCTCAACAGGGAAATCATACTTGAAGCTAAAGTGGTAATAGACAGTAAAGCATAGAGACAGAATGTAGGAATAGTCATGCTGAGGACAGGGGTCTACTACACAGAATTAATCATACCAATTGGGGTTAATCAGATAAATTAGGAGTCTGAGATACTAAAATAAGCATGCTGGTTGAAGGAAGTAAACAGGAAAGATGGAAGTACTTGAACTCAAGTAAACATGTTGGTTAAAGTACCAAACAAGAAGAGTGAAACCTAGACATGTTGATCAGGCAGTAAACATAGTTAATTAGACAGTAGTTATGCTACTATAGAAAGACACAACCTTAATAGAAGCAAAGCAACAAGGAGCACATAGATTTGAATTTCAGAATGACATTGAGATAGGAACATACCAGTTAAGGAAGCAAATGCAGAAAGTAAAGTAGGTAGAATTCTACAGTCTAGCCTTGGTTTTCAGCCGGGTAGACAAGCAATGAGCACAAGTAGCAGAAAGAGAAAGGAGAGAAAGTTTGTGTGTTTTTTGTGAACTAATGTTAATTAAGGCAAAGAATCCAAAATCATGCCATATAAAGAGTCAGTAAAAAATCCCCAAAGTTCTGTTCATTAATTAAGGCAAGTAAAATAGGGAAACATGTCACAAATAAGGAAACAAATAAAGTTTCAGCACACAAATTTTAGCAGGGTAATTAATAGGAAATAATCAGTAAAATCTTCGAAGAATACTAATTTTTTGGGAAAGAATTACTCGGATTCCTTAAATAGAAATTAACTAAGTAAAACCTCACATAAATGCAGGATTTAACAAGAAAAAACGTTCGAACCATTAATAGAGATCGATTAGGGCAAAAATCCCAAAGAATACTGGATTTAACAGGGAAGACATTTGAATCCCTAAATAAAACCAGTTAGCACAACTGATTCCCAGAAATCACCATAATAAACGAAAGAAGAAGAAGTCAGTATAACCACTAGAAACATCTAGGGTTCGAGCATTCATGCAAAAATTAGTCAAATACGTAAAGGGATGAACAGGTTAAACATTGAAAGTAGAAAAATCTTTTGAAGAAAGTTTGGGAAAAACCCTAGTTTTAGAAAGAGTGATTAAAAATCGAACTAGTTAATTAAAATAAGAAATTTTAAAGAAAAACACTTAATAACACTCGAATCACCTCATATCTATAATGATCTGGGAAGAATCGAACAGTAATGAACTAGGGTTTTAAGAAAATAGTAGTGATGAAGAGAATCAGTCAAAAACCCATGGATTCGTAATAAAAACAAGAGGAAATCCTTACTTACAAACGAAAATGGCCTGAGACAGGCCGGTAAACAAGTTTCAAACCAGAACACGTTGGCTTTTTTTGAGATCTTCTCAAGGACTCATGAAATCGAAGAGCCATGTAGTATAGGAGACCATGGGTGGTCGGAGAAGGAACATAAACACCATATAAAGGATGCTCTCGCCGGTGACGGCGATTAGGGTTAGGGTGAGTTCATAGAGAATTGGAGGGGTGAGGGAACGGGTGATGGAAGATTGAGAGAATGGGAAGGGTTAGGGTTAGTTAGGGGGTTAATTAAGGTAGGTTTAATTGTGGACCGTTGATCAAAATGATCAACGACCATAATTAAATGGTGTTATTGGGTCGGGTGTATGCAGATTGGGCCTAAGGAGTTTTGGCTGGTTTTTGGGTTAATATTAAAGAAGGTTTTGGGTTGGTGTTAAAAGGGTTAAGTCTGAAATAAAAGGTCTATTTGTTAAATACCCAAATAATTGATAAAAAATAATTTATAAAAATAATTAACAGATTATAAAAAATAATTTTCATGCATAAAATTATTTTAAAATAATTACTCAATATTTAAAAAAATATAATAGCTATTTTTTGGTAAGATAATGTAATAATGCATGCATGAGCTATAATTGTAAAGTCATTGCAATTGTAACCCAAAAGTGTAAATATGGCTATTTGTGAAATAATTTAAGCTTAATATAAATACAAATAGCAAAATTAAGCCATAAAATTGGTATAAAGTCATTTGTGATGCAATTTATAAATATTTATATAAATAAATACTGGGATAAATTACTGAAAAATCCCTAAAAAATGTAGAAATTATGGAAAATATCAATTGATGCTAATGCATAGTTTTGAAGGTATATATGCATTTGAAAAAATATTATAGGAAAAAATTGGGTATCAACACCCATTTATGCCTTCAATTCATTACACTCAGAGTTAACCCGGTTGACTTCGCCCTGAAGGTGTTCCAGCTTGTCTTCATGCTCACGGGCTCGGGTCAATTCCGACCGAAGATGTACCAATTCCTTCTCCTTCTTGATGCAAAGAAGCATAAGGGATTTTTCCCTGTTCAAGGATTTACGCAACTTGTCCTCATAGCGGAGCAGCTCTGATGTTTTATACTTCAATACCACACAAGAGGGGGGGGGGGGGG
>ML248406.1:34209-53469 GCA_005239495.1 Nicotiana undulata | reverse complement strand
ATTTCAAGCCATCTATCAAGTACACATGTTCGATGGAACGTGTGTCATCCTTACCTACTTTGTTAGCCCCTATAATTGCACCTTTCTTTCCAATTCCAAAGGAGACATTTCCTCCTTTGAGGTTTTCAAGTGAAAGGAATTGTTCCTTGTTCCCCGCCATATGTTTAGAGCAGCCACTATCCAAAAACCAAATTTGGCTGCTTCCTCTCACTTGTACCTACAAAAGGAAATCAGGGGTTAGTTTTAAGAACCCAAACTAGTTTGGGTCCTTTTCTATGAGAGAATGGATGAATCAAATTTTTTCTGGCCCAATTTGGTAGCCAGTTTTTCTTTTCGACAAACCTCTCATTTTTTCGACTGGCCTGCTCTTTTGCAGTACACTCATATTTGTAGTGGCCAGTCTTACCACAATGGGTGCAGATTTTATTTTCAGGGAGAGTGAGATACTTGCTTTTGGGATCCCACTTGGGCAATTGACTCCCAAAACCAAGCCCTCTCCGGTTGCTACTATGATTCTCTTGAAGCCATGTCAAGGTATCAGAGGATTTATTCCATTTACAAGTTCTATCTAACTCATGTTTGCCCTTGCCAAGCTCTTCTTTAAGTGATCTTATCTATTCATCCTTGGCATACATTTTATCTTTTAGTCTTCCCAAATTTTCCTCTAACATGACATAAGAGTGATCAATAACCTTTTTACTGGATCCTAATCTCAGTTTTAAGTTCTCAGATTTTAGTTCTAGAATCTCAGTCTCAAGTGGATGAACCGGGTTCAACAAGACAGTGTTTTTCTTTTCAGATTCACTGACTCTGATTTCCAGGTTCATGCACTTTGCTTTTAGCATTGCACGTTCTTTAGAGAGTTGATCCTTCTCTTTGGTTGTTTCCACATAATCATCTATGAAATCAAGTATCAACTCAAAGAGGTTTTCCTTAGATAGGAACTTTATTTTATTTTTAAGATGGGAGATACTTACCTCTGGTTCTTCATGTGATTCCTCATCAGATTCTCCAATTTCCATGAGCTCCTGATCTTCAGTCTCCCCATCTTCTGATTCCTCATCTGAACTTTCCCCCAAGCAGCAACCATAGCCTTAGTTGTGATTTTCTTGGGTTGGACCAGTTCCTTCTTCTTGTTCCTTCTTTCATATCTCTCCTTTTTCCATTCTACTTCCCACTGAGGACAGTTTTTGATGAGATGGTCAGTCTTACTACATTTGTAGCATCCCTCGTTGGTTGGCCTTTCTAGAGCTTTTGCCTTGTTGAAATTTCCTCTCCTAGAGATGCCCTTCTTCCTCATGAGAAAGTTTTTGAATTCTTTGGTAATCATGGCCATCTCATCTTCCTCCAGATCTGCTCCCTCAGTGATCCTTAGTGCAAGACTTGTCTCCTTCTTTGGGGCATCCATCTTCATGGTTTGCCTTCTGAGTTCATAAGCAGTAAGGTTTCCAATCAACTCATCTAATCTCAAGATTGCCATATTTTTGGATTCCTGGATAGCAGTGATTTTGCTTTCCCAGGAAATTGGCAAGACCCTTGTTAGGATCTTCTCAACCCTGTCCTCTTCCAGAATGACTCTTCCAAGAGACTTCAGTTCATTAGTCAAGGTTGTGAACCTTGTGTACATCTCTTGGATAGTCTCTCCTTCTTTCATGGTGAAGTTTTCATACTGAGAGTATAGTAGAGTACCTCTAGACCTCTTTACCTGAGGTGTTCCTTCATGGGCTACTTGTAGAGTATCCCAGATTTCTTNTGGACCTAGTCCACAAACTAGCCACTTCTTGGCCTTAGCATTCTTCTCCCATTTCTTCAGATCTTCAGTTGTGCAATCAGCCCTAGTCTTTGGTACATCTAAACCTTCAGCAGTCTTCTTCATTGTAGCTAGAGGTCCATTAGTGACTATGTCCCAGAGTTCATATTCTTCTCCAATCAGGTGGTCATTCATCCTGCTCTTCCACCAAGAGTAGTACTGGCCATTGAAGAGTGGTGGCCTTGTAGTTGATTGACCTTTCCAATTCTCAGGTGGTGCACTCATGTTGATCTTTTCCAAGGTGTTAGCCTTTTCAAGGATAACCTGCTCTGATACCAATTGATGTTTTAGACTTCAATACCACACACGAATATAGGTTAAAGGTGTGGTACCCAATATTTCGAGTGATGTCTCACAAGAAGAACCTGGTTCTTTTTTGTGTTCCAACTTGTACTGTTGCGGAATAATAAAAGCAGTAAAGTAAAAACACAGAGATTTTTACGTGGAAAACACCTAGCTCAAAAGGTGAAAAAACTACGACCTACTCCTCAGTAGGATTTGCTCAAACTCTTCACTAAAAACTCTGAGCCAAACGGACTTACAAAATAAACTCTTTTGTAATCCTAGGACTAACTCTAATCCCTTTGTATCAACTAGCCTCTAGCTAATTTCTACAAGCTTCAAGTTAACTCTAACTTGAACAATGTGTACCTATTACAATTGCTTCTAAGAAAGCTGATAAGATACAATATTGAAACACCTACTACAATCAACTAGACTCAATACATAAACGATGAAACTGGTTCTTCTAGCTTATCTGTAGCCTTTGTATCGCACAGTAATTTTGCTCGCAAAACCTCTGGGAATTTTGCTTTCAGATCTTGATTCACTTCAGTACTTGTGCGTCAAGAATTTCAGCATAAATACTTCAAGTATTTATAGAGTCAGTAGTTGAGTTTGTCGATCAACTCTAGTTCAACTCTTCTTGGGAGAAAGAATTTGAATTAAACTCAACTTCCTTCCTTTGTTACTTTCCTTGCTGAATTCAACTTCTATTCTCTCATCAGTTTGCAACCTTTTCGCATTAGGAGACAATCTCTTGGTTCATTGATACTTCACAATCACAAATATCTCCTATGCATATACGGTTCATGTGCCAGCTAGTTAATTCAAGAATGTGTGCTCTGATGGACCTGGTTCAACTGGTCAGACATTTGTCAATCTTCAAAGTTATGCAGTGACTTGAGTCAACAGTTAGGATAGAATAGGAATAAAATAGTTAGAAAACTGGAGAAAAGCAAACTGGAACGCCTTAACTCGAAGGTTCAATGTTGGCCTGGGGGGGCCTCAAGGTCGAGGCTCGGGGCTACTGTCAGAGGACCGATGAAGCTATAACAAACTTATAGGTTTCGGAGTATGCTTTTTATGATCAGTAATGAGCTATAAATGAAGAAAAAATAGTAGAAAACAATAAATGTGAGTAAATGAGCTAGTAGATAGAAATAGAGAATGTTTAAGTAGTGATGCAGAGAATATTCTTGTGCCTTATATTCAATGTGTTGTTTTTTACGAAATAACAAGGGTTCTGTAACGACCCGGTCGGTCGTTCCGTAGAAATTGCACCGTTATTGATGTTTATGCATTGTTTAGTTGTTTATGATGTGTTGGAGTCGGGTGGTTCGGGTTCAGAGTGGTTGTAATGAGAATTTAGACACTTAGTCTCTCAAAGTAGCCTTATAGTTAGAAAAGTCAACTGGGAGTTGACTTCTTAGTAAACAACCTCGGAATGCGGATTTCATGGCTTGGATAGCTTCGTTAGGTGATTTGGGACTTAGGAGTGTGTTCGGAATGTATTTTCGACGTCCGGTGTAGAATTAGGCTTGAATTGGCGAAAGTTAGTTTTTGGCGAATTTCGGTCGGCAGTGAAAAATAGTCTATTGGGGTCCAAATGAAATTCCGGAAGTTGGAGCAGGTTCATAGTGTCATTTTGGAGGTGTGTGCAAAATTTCAGGTCAATCGGACGTGTTTTTGATAGTTTCGGTGTCTTTGGTGAATTCTAGAAATTTCAAAGTTCATAGGCTTGAATTTGATGTGATTTCGGTGTTTTTGCATTGTTTTTGGTGTTTTGAGGGCTCGACTAAGTTTGAATGATGTTATGGGATGTTTTGGTAGGTTTGGTTGAGGTTCCGGGTGCCTCGGGTGTATTTCAGATGCTCAAACAAGCACTTTTGGTCTTTGAGAGATTGCTGGTTTTTTCTGGGTTTTTAGTAGCAGTGATTTGTTCACTGCGATCGCGTGAATTCGTCCGCAATCGCATAGAGTAAGTTGAGGCCAGGAGGAATTTATGAATCGAGATCGCAGAGGTATGAGTGCGATCGCGTAAGGTGAGCAGGCTTGGTCAGTGGGGTCGCGTGGTCCCTGGCGCGATCGCGTAGAGTAAATAGGCGCGTGAGGGAGGTGGTTGATTTTGCATCGCGATCGCGTGTGAATGATTGTGATCGCGTGAGTTTGGGCCAGGTTGAATCGTGATCGCATGGCTAATGTTGCAATCGCGTAGTGTTAATTATGGGGCAGCTGTTTTGTTCCTCGCGATCGCGTGCCTATTGCCGCGATCGCAGTGAGTAATACCTAGGCAGTATATAAAAAGCCAATTCGCGACCCTTCTTCACTTTTCCACCATTTTTAACGGGATTGAAGCTTTTGAGAGGGAGTTTGAGAAAACCAAAGGGGAATCACTTGGGGGTAAGATTCGTGACTTCATAACTCGATTATATGTGATTAAAGACCTAATTAGTGGTGATAATTTGGGGGAAATCAGTGTAAAAAGGGGTAGTTAGGGCTTGAGATTAAGAGACCTTCTATTGGGGATTTGAGGGGAAATTTGGACTCCGATTACAGTGTTCTTGATATGTATAGACTCGTGTGAGGATGAGGATCATTATGGTATAAATTTTATCGAGTTCGAGACGTGGGCCCAGGGGTCGGGTTTGACCAATTTCGGAATTTTTGAGTACTTTTGATAAATTTTGATTGGGTTTCATTCCTTTGCATATTATGATGGTATAAATCTGATTTTTGGTAGATTTGGAGCACTCGGAGGCCGAATTTAGAGGCAAGGGCACTACGGAGTAGTATTTTAACCGGTTTTGAGGTAAGTAACGTTTCCAAACTTGGAACTGAGGGTTCGAAACCCCAAATTTCCTGATATATGATGTTAATTAAGGTGACGCACATGCCAAGTGACGGGCGTACGGGCGTGCGGGCGCTTACCGAATATTTGTGGCCTGGCTTATCCCATGGCCCTGTCTAATGGTTATTTCTGGCTGATACTCGTACTGTGAAGGTTGAAATTACTTTGAACATATTAGAAATCATGTCAAGTATAAATGTTAAGGCTTCACGCCCAATATGTTCAGAAGTGGTCAGTTATTGGTGTCTCTATTGGTGACTATTAGTTTTCATGTACTCAATCCTGTTATAGCATATGTTTCACGCCTCAGTCTCAGTAATTGTTAGCTTACATACATGTTATCATTGTTTTGGGTTGATTCTTATATCTGCGAGCTTTGTGAGTGAGACTGGAAAGTATTGACTGAGTGAGGCCGAGAGCCTGATATTGAGACAGTTATGAGATCGGATTGCGCACCGCAGCGATCCTCGAATCATGCCTTCGTTGGCTTGATATAGCGCTTGGGATTATAGGAGCCCCTCCGGAGTCTTTACACCCCCAGTTAGCGCACATATATTGAGGGATGGACCTTCCCTGGACATGGATTTTGTCCGAAGTTATTGATATATTGAGGGATGGATCGTCCCTGGACATGGATCTTGTCTGAGTGATATGTTCCGGAGATGGATCTTCTCCACGGGGATGGGCTGGCCTTTTTCCTCAGTACTGAGTGACTGCGTCACTTGTGTTTATGTATAATCCGGGATGGATTTTTCTTGGGCTAGAGGGCCAATTCCAGTACTGAGTGGACTTCCTTGTGAGAGTTTGGGATACTGTGGACATACCATTCCTTATTTCTTGTGATCAAATGCTGGCATGTAGATCGTACAGATATATTTGGCGCATTTTGTTTATCATGAGTTATATTACTGTCATGCCCAATTCATGCACTGTCATGTATAAATATCAGAGGTTTAGTTCGTCACTACCTCTCAGCCCATAGGTTGGGTTCGTAACTTACTGAGTTGGTGTACTCACGTTACCCCATGCACCTTGTGTGCAGATTCAGGTACATCGGTATCCGGCTCTGGTCATTGAGTAAGTGTAAGAGTTTCCATCAGAGTTGTCGAGGTAGCAGTTGGTGACCGTGATCTCGTCATCTATTTCTTACTCTACCTGTCGTTATTTATTTTGAGACTATGTTGTCCACTCCTCTTTTTCTTTACTTTATGTTATAGAGGCTCATGATTGAGTGACACTGGATCCGGGGTTGTAGAACTTAGATTGTGGTTTTCAGATATTGTTTCAAACTTTAGATTTAATATCATTATTATCCGCAGACTGGTTAAAAATGTTATTTTTATAGTAATTGAATTTAGCTTAGATAAATTGTTGGCTTGCCTGGTTACATGACATGCGCCATCACGACTCCGGAAATGGGTCGTGACAATTTGGTATCAGAGCTCTAGGTTGAATAGGTCTCACCAGTCATGAGCAGGTTTAGTAGAGTCTTGCGGATCGGTAAAGAGACGTCTGTACTTATCTTCGAGAGGCTGTAGAACCCCTTGGAAATATCCCACATTCTTGAATTCTTGTCGTGCGAATCCATTTTATTCAGCCAGAAGCGTAACTCTTTGAATTCCTTTCATGTACTCGAATGCGCACGTTAGCGCTTGGTATCAGTTGTGCATCAGCGGCTTGTGACTTCCATGGATGAGATGTGATTTTTAGCATGTTGATAATGGGACAGTCGGGAGGACTTGAGGTCGGATTTTTTTTGTGGCTGGAGTGCGGAGATTTCATTTGTGTGAGCACATGTGTTTGGGGGACTTATATGTCTGTATGTGCCCTTACTGATGGGACTTTGTGACGAGAGGACTACATGGTGAGTGTGATCTGAGGGTTAGATGTGTACGGGTTGTTTGATTGTGACAAAATGAATTGGTGGGATATGTAGCAAGAACCATGGAGTATTTGACTTCCGTCTTTGATGTTTTAGACGTCAATACCACACAAGAATATAGGTTAAATGTGTGGTACCCAATTTTTTGAGTGCTGTCTCACAAGAAGATCCTAGTTCTTCTTTGTGTTCCAACTTCTACTGGTGCGGAATAATGAAAGCAGTAAAGTAAAAACACAGAGATTTTTACGTGGAAAATACCCGGCTCAAAGGTGAAAAAAACCACGACCTACTCCTCAGTAGGATTTGCTCAAACTCTTCACTAAAAACTCTGAGCCAAACGGACTTACAAAATAAACTCTTTTGTAATCCTAGGACTAACTCTAATCCCTTTGTATCAACTAGCCTCTAGCTAATTTCTACAAGCTTCAAGTTAACTCTAACTTGAACAATGTGTACCTATTACAATTGCTTCTAAGAAAGCTGAAAAGATACAATGTTAAAACTCCTACTACAATCAACTAGACTCAATACACAAACGATGGAACTGTTTCTTCTAGCTGATCTGTAGCCTTTGTATCGCAGAATAATTTTGCTTGCAAAACAACTGGGAATTTTGCTTTCAGATCTTGATTCACTTCTGTACTTGTGCGTCGAGAATTCCAGCAGAAATACTTCGAATATTTATAGATTCAGTTGTTGAGTTTGTCATTTAATTCTAGTCCAACTCTTCCCGGGTGAAAGAGTTCGTATCAAACTCAACTTCCTTCCTTTGTTACTTTCCTTGTTGAATTCAACTTCTATCCTCTCATCAGTTTGCAACCTTTTCACATTAGGAGACAATCTCTTGGTTCATTGATACTTCACAATCACAAATATCTCCTATGCATATACGGTTCATGTGCCAGCTATTCTGTTCAAGAATGTGTGCTATGATGGACCTGGTTCAACTGGTCAGACATTTGTCAATCTTCAAAACTATGCAGTGACTTGGGTCAACAGTCTTGAGTTGAATATGGCCTCGAGTTGTGAACGTATTGAAGGACCTTTCGTGTAGTTTAGTTTTGGGGTGAAGTGTATTCTCCTGTTGTGTACTGAGTTCCGGGTGATGTCTTTTGAGTTGACCAATGCCCCATCAGCATTCATGAATTTGATTAACGGTGTATTCCAGCCATAGTAGCACCCCTTTGTCATTGTATTTATTGATGGCCTCCTGGTGTACTCACGTATCCAGGGGAAGCATACTCAACAATTGATGATGGTATTATACGGATCTAGGGAGGAGAAACTCTAAGCAAAGTTCTCCAAGTGTAAATTTTGGCTCAGTTCAGTAGCATTCTTGGGACACGTGGTGTCCAGTGAAGGTATCCATGTGGTTAGACGTGTATGGGTAGAGCTTCCAAAATCTCAAGATTTCCTTGACCACAGCTTCAGTGTTAGTATTGCCATCAGCTTTAGGTTCTTATACCGCTTATTGTGATGTCTCGAGGGTAGGCATTGATTGTGTTTTAATACAGGAAGTTATAGTGATTGCGTGATAGCTATGATTTTCGCAAGTGTATAGAGGGATGTCATTTTGAGGTTAAGCAGGCAGGGGTATCTCCCGCGGGTTGTCCTGAGGTGTGTGACCCTTATGTTGATGTGTAGTGAGTTCTCTCCTACCAGTAAATGATGTATGTGGTAAATTGAGTTTAGATCGCTTGTGGGAGTTGATATGACCATTAAAATGGTGAATGCAAGATTTTCATATGATTTGAGGGTTAGATGGCTTGGGTCATATGAGCTTATGGAGGATTTAGTTGAATCTCACCACAGTATGGTGGCAGTGATAGCGTGTGGGCATCGTGAGTTATTGTTTGTCTTGATCTTTGGCGTTGAGCCAAGTGGGGGAGCCCATTACTAATAAGTTGATTACACGATTATGTGTTGCATTGGTTTCGGTTCGAGGTATATTGGTGAATTGGTTATGACCTGCAGAGGTGGAGTCTAGGAATGACTCGAGTAATGGAAATTCTTCGATACAGGTTGTAATGTACTCTACGGGTAAGTCGACTTTATTGTAAGGATTGAGTGGTAAATGGAAAAGTGTAGTGTGTGCAGTGTATGAGTTGCTTATTGCTTCAAATGTGTGGATCACTTCCCTAGTACATAGGTTGCAAACGAGGTCAAGTCGTTCTGTTTACTTGGTCAGTGTAATTTAAATTTGCGTAGAGTGAATGACATTCGAGAATGGTTCTGACGGATTCAAGGTTATATGTAGCGATTGAGGATCTTCAAGGTGTGAATCGGGCTAAAACTGAGATTTACGTGGAGGTGTCAAGGCTTGTGGTGCATTTACATTATCATAGATTCTTCATATCAGTATCAAGAAGGTGTAGGTAATGGATTTAGTTTTGCAGGAAGTCTCTTCAGGGTAAGTATTTTGAATGTGGTGCTTTTGGGAATATTTGAGAGAGTATTCAGCGGCTTATGAGCCTTAGACGGTATGGTTTCATGCTTGGGTCTCGTGTGGTGAGCTTGTGGTAAGAATTACGGTATTATGGCAAGAGGAAGTATCAATTTGAAGGTAAGTCAGAAGGAACTTGAATAAATAGGACAACTTAGTAGTAGGTCGGATCGGCATGATAAGGGATATGATTAGTTATGTGGGTGTTATGAAGTAACGAGTTGTTACAGGTGTTTCTTGGCCGTTCTCTTGGGATTTGGTGGCATGCTTAGCTTGGTTGAGTTAGAAGGATTCGGTCCTGACGGTTGGTGTTGTACAAATGCGATTTAGAGAGTTCTTGATGGTTTCTACCACGATTAGAGATGCATATTTTCTACTGGCGTGGGGGCCATGTGATGTATAGTGATTTTGCTTCTAAATGGGATCTATGGAAAGTTCTTGGCTAGTTGGCTACGTAGTTGTTTGTGGCTCGGAAGGGAGCGCGAAGTTCTCATATTTATCATAGGATTGTATGGCGTATGCGGTATGTGGTGTAGAGTTGAGAATTTGCATATGTGAGATTCTTAGACATCATCGACAGTTTTGGACGACTAGGTAGATGATATCACTATTGGGCAACTTGATGAGGGTATACATTCTGAAACGACAATGTGTTGAGTTAAGGGTACTTCATTGGTATTTCGGTGCTCTTTTGCTGGATCGACTGTTGATATTCAAGGTTGCTTGGTGACACAGAGTGATTATGGGGGTATCCCTTATGGAATGATTGAGTATTAGAGGCGTGTTATATATTCGAGTGGTGGAATTGGAATTTGATATGGTGATTTGTACGCTTCATGGACTACAAGACTGAGAGTTCTCATAAACAAATTATTTTTGTAGTTGTGAACTACAAGGATGCGAGCAAAGATAGTCGGGTGTTGGTATATGCCATGATTCAGTCGTTATGAACTTTTGGAGAGTTATCTACCTGTTGTGGGTGACCAGAGTTAACTTAGAGTTATTGGTAGGCCAGTATGGGTGTGTGTTCTGCACCGAGTCGGAGTTGTTGACTCCAAATTTTTATTATTGAGAGATGTGTCATTCGATTGTCATTGAGCTTGTTCGTGTTTTGGAGTGATATAGGAGTTACCTTTCGGTGTTTTGAGGATTTGTGCTTGTTGGTTGTATGTGCATAGGGTGTGGTTCTATCTGGGCTTTATAGCGAGATATGAGTAATGTAAGTAATTGGGTGTTGCAGGATTGAGATTATGCTCTTTCTGGTCCAGGTGGCATGGTATCGTCCGATTTCGACGTGTTTATGACAATGCACTTTGATTATTTGATGTTGAATTTCGCATGGTTATTGATTCTGAGCAAGGTGGCTTGAAGTATTTCATGTGAACCAGCGTTTGGGTGGGATCACGCATTGTTGTGGAGTTAGGTAGAGGTAAGCTCCTTGGTGTTAGATTCGTGCGTTCTGATTTTACGATGTGTGTCAGGATTTTAGCATAATGTGGTAATGGTAAGTGTTAGTGGAAAGATAGTCCTCTCATGTGAATCTTCTATTTTATGAATTGAGCTTTTGGGATGTTGTTATTGCGTGCACGAGTTGAACAAGTTATGGCTCTGGATGGTATTGATGCTGATCCGACGAATGGTTGCTGGTTTCTACGTGTTCTTTCATCATCAGCAGTATATGGAAGTGTTAGAGCGAGGCATTGCTTGATAGGAGGATATGTACCGGTATTGGGTTGTTTTGAGCAGCTATTGTGATTAGGAATTATCGCTATGGGTGGTTGAGTCATGCGTATAATATGTGATTTCATCTTAGGTTACGGATATGGCTTGATACAGCGTGTTCAGACTATTTCAACTTATAGTCGTGGAAATTTGATCTTGTAAATTATTTCAGAAGTGGAAATTCGGTTCTAAGGTTTATGGGTCAGGATTGGAGTTCGGAATTTCAACTGTGTGGTGCTCTTGGACCTATATAGGATAGGGTGACGTGAGATCACCCTCGAATATGTGCATGGTAGGTTTCACGACATTTTAGCGGTGTTTAGAACAACTCTAGGCACGTTGGAGTTGGGTGGTTCGGGTTCGAAGTGGTCGTAATGAGAATTGAGACACTTAGTCTCTTAGAGTAGCCTTATAGTTAGAAAAGTCAATTGGGAGTTGGTTTCTTGGTAAACGACCTCGGAATGCGGATTTTATGGCTCGGATAGCTTCGCTATGTGATTTGGGACTTAGGAGTGTGTTCGGAATGTATTTTCGATGTCCGGTGTAGAATTAGGCTTGAATTGGCGAAAGTTAGTTTTTGGCGAATTCCGGTCGGCAGTGGAAAATAGGCTATCGGGGTCGGAATGAAATTCCGGAAGTTGGGGCAAGTTGGTAGTGTCATTTCGGAGGTGTGTGCATAATTTCAAGTCAACCGTATGTGTTTTGGATAGTTTTGGCGTCTTTGGTGAATTTCTAGAAATTTCAAAGTTCATAGGCTTGAATTTGATGTGATTTCGGTGTTTTTGCGTTGTTTTTGGTGTTTCGAGGGCTCGCCTAAGTTTGAATGATGTTATGGGTTGTGTTGGTAGGTTTGGTTGAGGTCCCGGGGGCCTCGGGTGTATTTCAGATGCTCAAACAAGCACTTTTGGTCTTTGAGAGATTTCTGGTTTTTTCTGGTGTTTTAGTAGTAGTGATTTGTTCCCTACGATCGCTTGAATTCGTCCGCAATCTCATAGAGTAAGTTGAGGCCAGACGGAATTTGTGAATTGCGATCGTAGAGGTATGAGTGCGATCGCGTAAGGTGAGCAGGCTTGGTCAGTGCGGTCGCGTGGTCCCTGGCGCGATCGCGTAGAGTAAATAGGCGTGTGAGGGAGGTGGTTGATTGTGCATCGCGATCGCGTGGGAATGATTGCGATCACGTGACTTTGGGCCAGGTTGAATCGCTATCGCGTGGCTAATGTTGCGGTCGCGTAGTGTTAATTATAGGGCAACTATTTTGTTCCTCGCGATCGCGTGCCTATTGCCGCGATCGCAGTGAGTAATACCTGGGCAGTATATAAAAAGCCAATTCGGGACCCTTCTTCACTTTTCCACCATTTTTAACGGGATTGAAGCTTTTGAGAGGGATTTTTGAGGAAACCAAAAGGGAATCACTTGGAGGTAAGATTTTTGACTTCATAACTCGATTATATGTGATTAAAGACCTAATTAGTGGTGATACTTTGGGGAAAATCAGTGTAGAAAGGGGTAGTTAGGGCTTGAGATTACGAGACCTTCTAATAGGGATTTGAGGGGTCATTTGGACTCCAATGTCAGTGTCTTGATATGTATAGACTCGTGTGAGGACGAGGATCATTATGTTATCGAGTTCCGAGATGTGGGCTCGGGGGTCGGGTTTGACCAATTTCGGGATTTTTGAGTACTTTTGATAAATTTCGATTGGGTTTCACTCCTTGGCATATTATGATGGTATAAATCTGATTTTTGGTAGATTTGGAGCACTCGGAGGTCGAATTTAGAGGCAATGGCGCGGAGTAGTATTTTAGCCGGTTTTGAGGTAAGTAACGTTTCCAAACTTGTAACTGAGGGTTCGAAACCCCAAATTTCCTGATATATGATGTTAATTAAGGTGACGCACATGCCAAGTGACGGGCGTGCGGGCGTACACCGAATATTTGTGGCCTGGATCCTGGCCCTGCCTAATGGTTATTTCGGGCTGATACTCGTAATGTGAAGGTTGAAATTACTTTGAACATATTAGAAATCATGTCAAGTATAAATGTTAAGGCTTCATGCCCAATATGTTCAGACCCGAGTGGTCAGTTATTGCTGTCTCTATTTGTGACTATTAGTTTTCATGTACTCAGTCATGTTATAGCATATGTTTCACGCCTCAGTCTTTGTAATTGTTAGCTTACATACATGTTATCATTGTTTTGGGCTGATTCTTATATCTGCGAGCCTTGTGAGTGAGACTGGAAAGTATTGACTGAGTGAGGCCGAGAGCCTGATATTGAGACAGTTATGAGATCGGACTGCGCACCGCAGCGATCCTCGAATCATGCCTTCGTTGGCTTAATATAGCGCTTGGGATTATAGGAGCCCCTCCGGAGTCTTTACACCCCCAGTAAGCGCACATATATTGAGGGATGAACCTTCCCTAGACATGGATTTTGTCCGAAGTTATTGATATATTGAGGGATGGATCGTCCCTTGACATGGATCTTGTCTGAGTGATATGTTCCGGAGATGGATCTTCTCCATGGGGATGGGCTGGCCTTTTTCCTCAGTACTGAGTGACTACGTCACTTGTGTTTATGTATAATCCGAGATGGATTTTTCCTGGGCTAGAGGGCCAATTCCAGTACTGAGTGGACTTCCTTGTGAGAGTTTGGGATACTGTGGACATACCGTTCCTGATTTCTTGTGATCAAATGCTGGCATGTAGATCGTACAGATATATGTGGCGCATTTTGTTTATCATCAGTTATATTACTGTCATGCCCAATTCATGCACTGTCATTTATAAATATCGGAGGTTTAGTTCGTCACTACCTCTCAGCTAAGGTTGGGTTCGTAACTTACTGAGTTGGTGTACTCACGTTACCCCATGCACCTTGTGTGCAGATCCAGGTACATCGGTATCCGGCTCTGGTCATTGAGTAGCTATAAGAGTTTCCATCAGAGTTGTCGAGGTAGCAACTGGCGACTGTGATCTCGTCATCTCTTTCTTACTCTACCTGTCGTTATTTATTTTGAGACTATGTTGTCCACTCCTCTTTTTCTTTACTTTATGTTATAGCAGCTCATGACTGAGTGACACTGGATCCGGGGTTGTAGAACTTAGATTGTGGTTTTCAAATATTGTTTCAAACTTCAGATTTATTATCATTATTATCCGCAGACTGGTTAAAAATGATATTTTTCTAGTAATTGAATTTAGTTTAAATAAATGGTTGGGTTGCCTGGTTCCACGACATGCGCCATCAAAGACTCCGGAAATGGGTCGTGACAGGTTCCTTTTATATAGCAGGAGGATCCCAACATAGTAAATCATCATTTATTACAAAGATTGTGATTGATTCGGCTAGTTAATGCCCAAGTACGGAATCGTACTTTGTCACAGAGTTGTCTACCTCAATCTTTGTGTCGTTCCCTATGTCGATTCCTGACCCGTATCCTCTTGGGTCGAGAGTAAGAGGGGCTTCGAGATCGGACCCCGGGCCACACTTGGGATCTCATGCGAACAAGCCATCGAATAAACATAAAATTGGTTCCCCAATTTTAACCGTACACAATTTGATTTTACCTACGAATTTTGATACCAATTCAATCCAAATCACCTCCAACCTTTCTGAAATTTTGTACATTGACTCATCTATATGTTTTTAATAAATCTCAACCATACCCATCGAAAAAAGTCTTTTTTTGCTTAGATTTTTGGAATCTAGTATATACATACATATATATGTATGTATGTATGTATTATCACTTTATTTGCTATCTCATTCAGAAAATTTTCTTAACATCGTGCATCTAATATTGCTAATCACACTTGAAAATATGGAAGATATGTTTGTGTATGATTCCTGGAGAGAAAAAACTTGTATTTCTTTGAGTTTTCTATTTTTATATATACTTGGTTAGTTTTGATAAGCCTGTGATTAATGGCTGGGATCTTTTTGAATAATTGTGTAAAGATTCCCATAAAAATTTCACATAATCTAGCACTTATCACGTGGAAATGCAATTTCCACAGCATTTGACTTGAGCTAGAGAGTAAAATCGCCAAATTGATTGGTCTAAACTCTAAGGGGGCCCAAAACGCAACTTTGACATGTGAAGTGATAAAATGATAAGGGCCGAACATGTCCTTTTTCTCATCCAAAAAAATATTGCTTCTTTATTCTAATTGCAGACTGGCGCCATTGCTGCAAACGTAAATCACAGGTAATCACTAATCTCTTCTCTAAAACCTTACTATCTGAACTTCACTTCACTTCCCTGATATCCCTTTTGTTTCCTTTTTCATGTTTATTCAATTTGGGCTCTGCTTGTTAGTTTTCAATCTAACCTCTTCTTGGTTTTGTTGATTTAACTTAGAACGAGATAAATCATTGTTAGGAATTTCTTCTTGGAATTTGTTTTGTTGCCTCCAATAGATGTTTTAGCATTAGTACGTAACAATCCACTAGTTATATTGTCCGCTTTGAACCTAGGCATGTACGGGTTTAAAATAAGTCACTTGAGTCTAAGGCCCAGCATCTCTCCCGTATTTTGTCGATGTGGGATTCACCTCAGGTGTCACATATACCCCTTAGGGACTCAGCGAGGACGCTGAGGTTTGCCCCACCGTTGTTCAAGGTTGCACGCGGAATGACTTCAGTCCCGTATGTAATAGCTCAATCCACTAGTGACCCAGAGCGGACAATATCTCTGGTGTATGTGACACCCTAGGCGAATCCTACAGTGACAAAACACGAGAGATATGCTGGATATATAAGTAGACAATCCTTAGACTCTAGTGACGCGTTTTAAACCCGTGCGGACCTAGACCCAAAACGGGCAATATCACTAGTGGTTGGGCTGTTACAATATTGCAAAGGAAGTTGACGCAATTTCAGTTTTATGAGCTTTATAGGATGGACTCTAAGGATTGTTATACGTGGGATAATCTGGTTCTGAATCGTAGAGTGTTGTCTACTCTTCAAGCATCTGGACCAGACTAAGTGTTCTATGTGCTTGTCAGTAGAGCCTTTACGGCATACTGAACTAATTCAGACCTTCAATTTTGTTATAGGCTTTGATTTCACTGAAGCAAACATCTTCAATACATGTTTTCTGCTTTTGCCAATGTAGCACATGGAATCTGCATGTAGAGAAATTCATATAGCATCCCCTAATTCTGCTGAAGTGAATGATCGTTTTGCGATGGTTACAATTAATTGCAATGTTCTCTTGATTTTCTGTTTGTTTTATTCAATTAAACAGTGAGCATCAAACTGATCTCCTTGCTTGATCTGTCTTTGTCCTTTCTGGATTTTGGACTCTTGATTTCAGTGGCCACTGCTGTGTAATGTCATCAAATGAGAATTTGATCTGAAAAACCACAAGGAATTGTTGCTTTGTTATGTCTGAGGTTTGATTTTTCTTGTCAAAAGTCTCCAGGAGCCATTCATCCAGAGGTAATACCGTACCTCTTTCAGTCAGTTCTTAAAACAGACTCATGCAAAGACTAGGCATTGTTGATTGGCAGCGTAACTTGAGTTTTAGAAGCATAAATCTACTAGATGGTGAACCAGCTCACACATTGCTTAATTCTGTTTCCTGTAGAAGTATCACTGAATCATCTCATTTAAAGGCAAGGCTTTGTTCAAAACTTAGACATGCAGATTTGAATGTCACACTTCAAAGTCTCGTGCGTCAATGCTCAGAAATTCAGAGTGCAGTCCATGACAACATTGAAGAACTACTTGATGAAGAGGACGATTTGTGTCCTGTTGAATGTGTAAGAGAATTTAAGACTGATGAGGAATTCTCCATAATATTGGAAAAAGCAAAAAAAGCTGGTTCTTTGGTTGTGGTAGACTTCTATCGCACCGCCTGTGGCAGCTGCAAGTATATAGAGCAAGGTTTTGCAAAATTGTGCAAGGGAGCTGGTGATGAGCAAGCACCAGTTATATTCTTAAAACACAATGTAAGTACAATATTAGAAACAATTAAAGAAGGAAACGCCTTAGTCGCTTCACCTCATCTCAAATATCACAAGGAGCATTTCTGTTCTAGTCTAAACTTGTCAGGAGCAAAAGTATTTTTCATTCTTAATGAAACAAAAGATAGTGTGAATAATAATTCCCATATCTGCAGGTGATCGATGAATATGATGAACAATCTGAGGTTGCTGAACGACTGCGAATCAAGGTGAAACTTTTTGATGGCTTAAATCAATTTATAGTTGTTGCTTCTTCAATCTGATTGATAATATCACTTTTAGTTTTTGTGCTACAGAAATTTAACATCTAAAATGTAACTAACTTAATGCAGACAGTACCTCTTTTTCACTTTTATAAGAATGGAGTCCTATTGGAAGCTTTTCCCACCAGAGACAAAGAAAGGATACTTGCAGCCATTCTTAAATACTCTGCTCCACCTTCCGCGGATGCTTGAACTTGTCTGGTTTGCACTTGCTTCTGTATAATCATTCTTGGTGCTTCAGCACATTTTGATACGATTTATGTTTGCTTTCAATGTACATCTGTATTCTGTAACATAATACCTTTGAAGTCGTCGTTCTACTCATAATAAGAAATTATACCGAATACTCTTGTATATTGAGTAAGCAAGAATTTTTATTCTGAGGATAGCATTAAAACTTTCCAGCGAGTAACAACTCCTATGAGTAAAGTGAAATTTCATTGAGATCTATGTTGCACGGACTCTCAGAAAACTTGTTGTGTGTTGGATCCTCCAAAAGTAGTGTATTTTTGACACAACATGAATCCAAGCAGCTGCTGATAAGCAGTAGATCTAACTTCTTCCTTATAGAACCTCAAATTCGAATTTTACCACTAGTTTTCTCTTCTCTTTTCATTAAGTTGGGCATTGTAAGAGGTAAGGATTGCAAATTCACACATAATATGTTGTATAAAGGCTACACCTAGTTAGAGTAGTTCATAGGATCTCCTTTGATATGTCAATGAGGTTGGGATCTCAGTGTCTTCAACAAGGTAAGTGTTCTTCTTTAGTGATTGGCTGCAGCTCTTAGACACTAATCCAAGGCCAGGAATATACAAAGATGATAATTCACATGAAATCATGGCACTAAATATCAGCAACTGTTCTCTCTTGTAAGCTCATATATTGTAAATAGACCATGGATCCTGGATCTTGGAATGTATTTCAGCCAATGTGCACCCTAAAATGAGCCCTTGCATTGTTAAGTTCTTGCGAAAATGCTACTCCTTCCGTTCCAAATTATGTCGTTTCTCATAAGAACATCTGAACGTGTAACAACAACAACAACAACGACCCATAAAATCTCACCGGTAGGGTCTGGGGAGGGTAGTGTGTACGCATACCTTATCCGTACCCCCAGGCAGTGGCGGAGGCAGGATCTCTGCGAAGGAGGTTCAAAGAGAATTTTTTTAAAAAAAAATGTAGCTAGTGGGAATTGAACTTATGATCTTACAAAGATTTGAACCCCCTTGACCACTAAGCTACACTTTTGGGCAGTGTCAAGGGGGTTCAAAACTTAATATATAGAGGTAAAAAATAGATTTTTCCTTATATATACAGTGTAATTTTTTGGCGAAGGGGGTTCGGGTGAACCCTCTTGCGCCCCCCTAAATCCGCCCCTGCCCCAAGGGATGAACATGTTAGTAACAGCAAAATGTAATATAAAATTTAGACATAAAAATGTGCTAACCCTTTTAGAATAGAAGAAAAACAAGGAAAGAGTTCAAACTAATTGGTGCAGATTGAATATGATCTATTCTTTTGTTGGGAAGGACATATCTTAGTTATACTTAGGTATCCAATTTTTCTCAAGACATTAATGTCTGGATCATTTCATTGTCCGGATCATTTCAGTTATGAATCAGTCTGAAGGAAAGCCACAGAGCAACAGTTAGTTGTCTCCGTGTGACTTAGAGGTTAGGGGTTTGAACCAAGTAAGTTGTCTACATCACATTTCTTGGGATGCGGTCTTTTCTCGGACCCTATATAAATGCGGAATGCTCGTATGCCGCGCAACCCCTCAGTTATGAATCAGCCTATGTGTTTGACAGGCAAGAGGTTTTTATGACAGACAATGATCTGGATTGATGATAAAGAGTCATAACTTTAATATGTTACCTATGAGAGTGTATGACTCCACATTGAGGACCATTGTCTCACCTAATACACAGAGGAATAGAGACAGTGAACCAGAAGGGTAAAATTCTTGAAATGCCACAAACTCTATTAGCCACATTTTAGCAGTGTACAAGGTCAATCAAAAGTTGTCTCCCCCCCCC